>JAKWJA010002493.1:55850885-56002436 GCA_027704765.1 Solanum habrochaites | reverse complement strand
TTTTTTTTTCACCGTGCTCTAATGAATCCATTCAAAAGGTTGTACCCAAGGCTAACTCGAATGTATCAAACCAAACAATGGGAGATACCTACATATCCTTCCCATACAATGTTCGAAAGGAAGACATATGCAATACTTTGAGTGATAGCTATTATTGTATAAAAACTCTAGCTAAGGGTAAGAAGTTTTATCCAGATGACCACCAAAATTCTATCCAATGAGAAGATATCTTCCAGCACATGATTGTTCGCCAGGGACTTGCCCATCGGTCTGAGGGTGAATGAAATGCAAGAGTACATAAGGCCAAATGTACCTAATTCCGCAGCAACGTTTCCAAACGTAGAAGTAAAACTCGTTACCTCGATCTTGATATGATGGAAAGTGAAATCCATGCAACCGAACAATTTCTGGAGATGTAGATTTTGGCTAACTCTCTGCATTTGTAGTAGGTCTTACCTTGACAGAATGCAAGGAGCAGACGGTATGTTAATCGTCCACCAAATTACCAAAATAGAATAAAACTTTGCCCAAAAAATGTATTTGGAAGACCAACCACGAAAGGTCCATGAAAATTTCCCACTTCATTCAGGAATGGGCATTCTCTGAAGGTGTTCCTCAGGGCCTCTGGTGTTCATAATTTACTTGCTGACAAATTTGGACATTTGGAAACAAAATCACAAGGTCGCGCTTCATTCTTACTCTACCAAAAAGTGGTGTGTGTTTGGGTACGGTACATTCTTTGTGGCACCAGGACTGTTATAGAATATCCGGAACTATTGGAGCCTCTTAAGAATAGTGTGAGATCAAAGCATCAAACACGGGGCACACAACCTTCCCTTGATTCTCAAAACCACCTTCCTCACCATATCGCTTCGTTAGCCTCTCCTCGCAACACCATATCCCGAATTCGCTTAGTTTCTCATCATCAAACTGTTTCCCCTTGATTCTTGTCAAGAAAAGAGATCTCGCCTCCACAATGGCCAAAAATCCTCCATTCTCTTTAACTTCGAACAAAGTAAGGTTTTCATTAGCCAGAGTTGATGACCTCTCAGCCCAATGGGCGTCTAGAAACTTGTAAGTGGGCTAGACGACCCATGCCTCCCTGGCTTTTTACTTAAGGAGTTATTGCCACAACATTACCTTCCCGGTGATACAAAAAGGATGGGAACATCATAATCCTTCAGTAGTTCAATCCACCTCCTCTGTCTCAAATTCAAACTCTGAGTTAACGAAAATACGTGGCTACGAGATCTATAGACTTTCACAATTAACCCCATATAGATAGTGTCCTCCATGCTTTAATGCAAACCTAAAGCAGCCAACCCAAATCGTGGGTCGGGATAATTACGGTCATGCACCTTAATTGCCTCGACAACGAAGATAAGCAATCACATTCTTCTCTTGCATTAGCACGGGCACCCAAACAGAATAGGAGGCATCACAATAAACAATGAAGTTTTACCCTCTACTGGCAAGTAAGATAGGCTGTGTAGTCAGCAAGGTCTTGATTTCTGAAAAGCTTTCCTCACATTCATCCGCCCATACAAATGGAACATTCGGCTTAGTCAAGTTCGTCAATTGGGAAGCATAGAAAGAGGAATTCCTTGACAAATCGACGATAGTAACTGGCTAAACCCAACAAAGATTCTTATTTTGACACATCTAGTAGGTTTCCTTACCCAACTTCTTCACATCACTTCGATCTTAGAAGGGATCCAACCCTCACTCCACCCTTAGCACCACGGCCCCAGAAAGGGACACTGAATCTAAGCCCAAAAACTCACACTTGGAGAATTGCATCAAGTTTTTCTCCCATCAACATTTCCAAACACATTCTCAAATGCCCTCTGTTCTTTTACTTTGGAGTATATCGTAGATCATCAATAAATACGATCACAAAAGAGAGCAGATAGGCTTAAAAAACCCGTCAGCAAGCTCATGAAAGCAGCAGGGGCATTCGTTAGGTCCAAAGGACATTTACCAAGCATTCATAATGCCCATACCTGGTTCGAAAAGAATTGCGTCTTTGGACACATATGATGCCCGTATTTCAATGTGATGATAAACAGACCTCAAAGTCGGATTTAGAGAAGGGACAAGGCACCTTGTAACTGATATAGAAAGAAATCATCAATGAGAGGAAGGGATACCTGTTCTTTATCAGTACTTTATTAGTGACCGGTAATCTTGCCACATCCGAAGATCCATCTTTCTTCTCAAACAAAACAAAATGAGCACCCCCAAGGGGGGGATGCTACTTGGTCTAAATGAAAGCCTGTGTTGCTCAACAATACTCTTGAAGTCTGAGCGCCTTTAACTCCCTTAACACAGCGGGAGCCATTCGATAGGGTGGGTATAGAAATGGGACGGCAGCAGTACCCCGGTTCAAGATCGATGTAGAGTAATATCTCACCATATCTGGTGGCAATACCAGCGAAGGTCTGCAGGAAAACACATCTAAAAAAACTCGCGACCTATCGGAAACGGACTCAATGAAGGTCCTTGGGTCAGTATCTCCCGGAGGTGTGCCAAGAAAGCTAAACCAAACTTACTAAAACCATTCTCTACACAAAGCAGGAGAGGATACCGAACTGGAGTGGAAGTGTAGTTACCTCCCATACTAAACGGATCTGTCCCAGGCTTGGCCAGACGTTACAGTTTTTGCCCTTACATCTAGATTGAAAAATTGGAGAAAGCCTACGGCATACCCAGATTAATCGAAATCAATCATCTAAGATATTTACCAAGGTCTACATGAGTATTTGCTCCCCACAAAAGTCACCAGACAAGAAACTAATTAACCTTTCAAACTATCAACAAACTCCGTCCACCCACCAGCAGTAGAAAACACGCATAGCATTTGTCAAGCAATTCACAATGAAATTTTAAGGACCATTAGTCACAAATGAGGAAGATACATATGAAAATGTGGAGGC
Source organism: Solanum habrochaites (assembly GCA_027704765.1). Classification (NCBI taxonomy): domain Eukaryota; kingdom Viridiplantae; phylum Streptophyta; class Magnoliopsida; order Solanales; family Solanaceae; genus Solanum; species Solanum habrochaites. The sequence continues at coordinate 55,999,500 of JAKWJA010002493.1, read as the reverse complement.
CCAGGATCAAATAATACAGAAGAAGCCATGCATAATTCAACAAAACGAAAAGAATTAACCTGTAGTAAAACAAACAGACATATGATGCCTCGCTTCATACCGCACAGGGAAAGAGTAAAACGAATGGGCGCTCCCTATCACCTGTTGCCCGTTGAAACACCATACCAAGTGTTGGTGTTGTGAAGTAGCATCTCCAGTTTGTCAGGTCACCCCTGCTGGCCGTGTTTGGGACCCCATCCACTACCTCGGCCCACCCAACGTAACCGCTGAAAGAATAACGGACCCTCTTACCATGGAAGACCACTTTACCTCTAGCTATTGGGGGTCTACTAAACTCTGTTGTTGGACCAACCTCACCCTAATATGCGAATGTCACAGTCTCCCCACATCATAACAATCCTGGAGCTCAAGCATTAGGTCTCTTCAGAGAAGTGTTGACCGGTTGAGGTGGACCAAGCATAAACCCACAACTACAGCTGTAGTGAAGAATGAAATTGGTCGGACGAGTAAAACCTGATGAACCCTGATCGCTGCTGAGCTACAAAGAACATTTAAACTCTGACCCCCTTTCGAAAACCTTTTTTGAGGTACGATGCCAGGGTGAAGTAATCTGGCTTCGTACACTTCCAGTTCTATCACGAAGTCTACCAATCTGGAAAGGATTTTGCCGTAGCCAGATACCTGTGTAAAGGCTGAATCCGCAATTCTGGACTCAAACCCCTTCACAAAAACGGCGAATCCGCTTGGGGGGACTGAAACATCGTGGGTGGCATACCCTGGATAATGCACGGAAACTTAGATCTCATATGCAGTAGTAACCGACATCACCTTGCTCTAGGCTCAGAAAATCATCTCAGTTTCCTATCTCTCAAAGCCGGGGGAATATCCGTCTCCATGAAAACAAGCTACCGAATGATGCCCAAGTCATAGTTTGTGCCTCTGTTGGTTGACCACTCAAAATGTGACCGCCACCACATTTTGGCGTTCCCTTGAAATGAATAATGTCACAAACTCAACACCAAACCGCTCTACTATACCCATTATTGTGTAGTAGCTCCTGACGTCAACTAGAAATCGTAGGCATCCTCAGTTCAGCAACCCTTGAATAATGGAGGGTCAATTTCAACGAAACTTACTGAAAAAGTTCATGCTGTATTGTCATTATAGGCCCTTGTTGTCAGACGAGGAACCGGTTCCTATTCCAATGACGGAATCCATGCGGGGAGCGGGAGCCCATAGTAGCTGCATGTTGTTACAACTCCGGAAACCTGAGGCGGCTGGTTGCAGAAAAGTGCAGAAAGAAACACACTGGCGTGTCCTCAAACCGGGATTCAGATAACAGCTAAGATATAAGCAAGAAACCTGATGATTATTCTCTGGGGTAGGTGTTGGCTGGATTTTTGGCAATCATAATTCGCACTTGTTCATATTCTCCCCATCCTCACCTCTCTCTACCAATTCTTGTGGTGGAGGAGTTCACCGCCTAGAGTACGAGATGGGCTAGGTGCTCATCCTCTTCCTCTAGTAGGACGTCCTCCCACGACCTATCCACGGGCCTCTTGTCGCTGCTCCTCTAGAAGCTACAGCACCAGGGGCTTGGCTCAGGAAACACCCGGCTGGTCCCGCCGGTGAGGGTGGTGACGTAGTCGTTTCTCTAGTTCTAACCATCTGCGAAATAGAAAGTGAAGATGGTCATAGAGAGATGAAAATAATTTGTATCACCTAGATACCAATTGTATCCAAGTAATAGCCAGAAAGAAAGAAGGAAATAGAAGAATTTTCCTAAGTCTTATAGCCCTCAAGAAAAAGGTAAATGCGTCCCCCTACCGTTCCTGAAGACTCTACTGACATGTTCTGGTTGATGAGACCACGGACCTAATTGCTCTGATACCAAGTTTGTCACGACCCAAAACGGGCCAGCGACTTGGTACCCACCACTTATCCTACTATGTGAGCGAACCAACCAATTCAATTTCCCAACGTTTCGACCATTAAATAACCAAAAAAAAACAATGCGGAAAGGGACTTAAAAACTCATGTATGAAAACCAATTCAATAACTTCTAAATTCAACATCTATATTCCCCCAAAAATCTGGAATCATCACCACAAGAAACATCTATGATTCAAATACTAAATAAGAGTATTCTAAGACGCTAAAAATAAACAAAAGCTAGTCCATACGGAACTTCAAGGCATCAAGACATGAGGAAGAAGAGATCTCGTCCAGCTCGAAGCATTAGTCTCACCGGAAATCCGGGTGTAAGAAGACTGGCTAGAGTATGCGGTTGAGTTGAAGACGACGGTATGTTGCTGCACTCCACATATTAAAAGAAAGAAAGAGAACATACAGTAGGGTCAGTACAAAAACAAGTTATGAGTAGGTATCATGTCGGCACCAACTCAAAACTATGAAGACAACAGTATATATCAATAATACAAAAAAAACCTACAATACTCAACATTGTTCAGTAACAACAAGTTCTTATCATTTTAAAAGCACCGCCCAATTCAACCCATGAGGAAATAGGCTCACTGCCATACATTTGGGGAATTAGGTCATGAGAGTGAGCATATGAACGTCTTTCAAGATTCATTAGGTTTATTTCCTCGTGTCGGTAAGTGACACTCCGGCTCATTATACTAGTGTCGTCGTTGATACCCGTTTCCCCTAATTCTACGTGTCGTCGTGACACCCGATCCCCTAATTCTAGTTGTCGATTCGGGATACCCGATACACTAATTCACGTGTAGGTTACGTGGACCACCCGATACACTAATACTACGTGTGGTTCGTGACCAACCGGATCCCTATTCTAAAGTGTCCGTTCGTGGCACCGATCCACTAATACTACGTGTCGGTTAGTGACAGCGATTCACTAATAATACGTGGGTCGGTTCGGAACCCGATCACTAATACTACGTGTCGGTTCGTGACACCAATCCAATCATACTACGGGTCGGTTCGTTAACACTCGATCCACTAATGACTACGTGTTGGTTCGCAGATTACCCGTTCCACTACTCTCATCACTTTTTTAGTTCATCAAGCTTCTTTTTTATATAAGGCATCATCATCTCAGTAACAAGGCAGATTAGGGTTTTTCAAGATTAGGAGTCATAGCTTCATCATGCTTATTTTATCACAATTTGGTAAATCACATTTATTACAAGTTACATTAAGCCATATAGGAGAGTGTACAAGATACTCAATACATATCATTCGTATTAAGAGTTACTACGAATAGCATTAAACCATAAAACCTACCTCCACCGAAGAATTCGGTGATCAAGCAAGCAAATCTTCAATCAAAGGTCTTTTGCTTTCTCTGTTCTCTCTTTCTCTCGTTCGTTTCTCCTCTCTCTCTCTGTTCTTTCTATTTTTTTATTCAAAACTCTTTTGTCTTTTACCCCAATAATTCTATCTTTAAATTAAGTATAGACAAAGATGACAAATGTAACCCACTGAATTAATTTAAGGTATCCCTTAACTCTCAAGAAATTGGATTATTAATATTCAAACCACTAACTTTATAATGATAAGACGGAATAGGTCCAAAATGCCCCTTAAAACATTTCACAGAAATCCGACCCATCCGGGGATTAACGCAGTCGTGTGAGGGCCGTCGGCATGCGACGGGTCCGTAGGCGGCTTCGTCACAGAGTAGTTCAGAGACCGATTTCAGTAAAAGGTCTGGTGACGGCCGTCATGTGCATGAGACGGTCCCATCATAACCACCCCGTCGATGACGTTCAGAGAGTCGATCCAGCTAGATACCCAAATTTTTCCGATTCTAAGTGTTTTGGAACGAGCCCCTAGACGTATGTGGGCCCATGACGCCGTCGTGGGGTCCGGCGACGCACCAGTTTTTCCAGAATAAAATCTGTTGCTCAAAACGACAAAAACAGGCGTTTACAAATTATTAAGTACATCTTATGTCCAACCAAAATCAACTAAATGTCTAACAAAATTATTTTAATAGTTTGTTTAGTCAACTTTATCTAATGTTACAAAAATTATTATTTTGTTAGATTAATAAGATATTACAATATGTGTATGTCTAATTTTGCCATTAACTTTTTTTTAAAAAAGAATAAAAATATAATATGTGCAAGCTTAATTCTAACATTAACTTTAAGAGTAAATAAAAACAAAAGGATTATTATTTTATTTGATTTTATTTGGTATTTGTATTATAACATAGATGTGTTTTAGGCATGTTAAAAATATTGGTTTCAATTAAGAATATGGTTACACATCTTTCTTGATACATTAAAAAGAATAATTCAAGGATGTAGTGACGCACCTTGTCCATAAAATATTTATTTTTCAGCAATTTAACATAAGACTTATAGACAATTATCGGCTTAAATGTGAAGAAGACAATTACGTCTCTAAACGTCAAGATCCGAAATGCAATTATGCATCCAGTTTAACTAATAAAAATTCAACAATAAAAATATGAGTGAAACAGTAGCATATAAAATAAATTAAAAGAAAATAGTTAAAAGAAGTATAAGTCAATAAAAGCGACCATGCTAGAATCACAGGATTCGAGGCATGCCTAATACCTTCCCCTCAATCAACAGAATTTCTTATCCGTATTTCTAATTCACAGACCAAATAGCGAGTATTTTCCTTTTGATTATGGATTAACCAAAAAGGTGACTTGAAATACCACAACTCAATTTTAAGTGGCGACTCTGAAAAATAAAATAATACTTAATCCATAACGTTACTTAAATTGGAAAAACCTTGCCAACATCCCGCGCGAAAAAATGGGTGTGAATATGTGACGACTCTGTTGGGGAATAACCAAAATTCAAACTTTATTATATTGAATTTTACTTGATATCATTATAATTATTATTTGGATATATTATTTTTGATGGTCTAATATGTTATTTGCTGCTCATTTATTGCTTTTTCTATTTATATTATTGAACTTCACTAAAAAAATTATCTTAGGAACACCTTGTGAATCTTTGACTACACTTACACACGTTCACAAGAATGCAGCTATGCATCCTATATTCCCTTAAGAAAAAACTGGAGTGTGTTGACACCCAGTGAAGGATTTTTAGTAACACATGTTAGGCGAGGTTGAATCAGCAATAAAGTCAGAAAAGTGCTGCTACCGATAAGTTGCCCCTCCTTGGCTCGAGTTGTCCACTCGAGTAAGCCTGTCTAGATACCTATCTTCTTCAAGTTTGGATCTAGTAACTGGAAGATACACATGATTATCCCTAATGAGCTCCTTTTATTTGCAATATTTGCCTTTGACTTAGTTGTACTCAACACAAAGACAGAAAAATTATTTTAGAATTTCTTAATCTCTTAAAATTTAAATTTTTTAAAAAATATAATAAATTATTTCTAAACAAAATCACAAGAAAAATAAATAAAACAAAACATAATTCGTTTGGGATGTTTTATACCATTTTAAACCAAAAAAATTATTACATTTTCAATAAATTTTAAGTTTTCAAATAACAAAAATAAAAATCAATTGTTCAATCTAAATGAACTACGTAATCCTGATTCTCATCATAATGAAATATGTAGACAACTCTTGTTGAATTCGGTGACCTTTAGTAAAAAAATAATATTAAAAAAAATTTCGTCAAAAATTAAAAAAAAAAGAAGAGAAGTTGTAGTATTTATTCAACAATATTTTTTGCTCTTCTTATAAAAACGATTGTATCTTTTCAAATTCGTCAATCAAACGAAAAGTCAAACATATATTTTCTTTTTTAACTTCATGATGTTCAAGATCAAAAATGGATTTCTTAATTTTCTTTTAAGTCAAGGAAATAAAATATCTTATCTTAAAAATAATAAAAAAGAAGTTTTTCTTTTGTAAAAATTAATTATGCAAGGATCTTTATCATTTTTATCTAGTGACTTATGTACACAATTCAAATGAAATTGATCAATGCATCATTTTTTAAAAACAAATAATATAAAAATATAAATAAATGGTCAAAAAATAAATATAGTTGAGCTTTAAACATTAAACTTTGTAAACTTATTCTATAAGAAAAAAAAGACTTGTGTATGCATGATATGCAACATGTGGTTAAAACTGAAAAAACTTATCGTCAATACTCAAAGTTAACTTAAAGGTGGTGACATCTCATCCCTTCAATACAATATCAAAAGGAAAAAGAATGTCTAACGAAGATGGAAATGAGTCGGACAATGATGAGGTTCGAATCCATATGGCTTCACAAGAAACAGTGTCAATAGAGGATGTAATGGTATTAAGACAGCAAATGACAGAGATGTACGAAGCTTGGATGAGTGGAAAATCTCCACTGTCCTCAATTCATGACTATCTAAACACAAATGTGCCACCCTCTATCCAAGTGTCGACAAATGATCCAATTTATCCACCTGAATTCGGTGTCCATCCTAACACATCCAATGTTGCTAGAAAATCTACGATGCACCCTTTGAGTATACCAATGATGATTAATCCACTCTTCGTGTCGACTGCGCCGACTAATAACATCCCGTAGTCTATACCGAAGCCGAAATCAAATTGTGACCTTTCACCTAAAGTTCAATATGATCGAGATTATACCCCTTAATGACATTTAAAATTCCAAGCTCTTACCCTCACACTCATCAGTATAGTTCCCTTGTTGAAGCTTAAAAGTTGTTACCATCAACAAGGCGTAGGTAGTACGACGGGGAATCGATTAGGCAGTCGTGGTTTAAAGATTGTTTTGGCAATTCCAAGCCAAAGTTTGGGTCCTCCTCAAGGACCCTTAGAGTGGTCCTTGGAGAGTCGTGCCCAGACGTTTCAACTCCAAATACGTTCGTGTAAATGTTGGGAATCTCTCCTATCAATTTGAACTCCAAACACCACATAAAACATGCAAAGGCATACTAGAACACACAAGCGCACACAAACGCAAACTTTCGAACGTCTTCGTTATTATTGGACTTTTGGCCTCCAAACTCTTGCAAACTTAACGCACTAACTTCTAACACCATAATTCATTATTTTAAGACATTATAAACTCATGACACATATGTTAGGGTCTAGTTTAACTTAGCTCATTTTTAGAGTGTTACATTCTCCCCTATTTGGATGCTCGTCCTCGACACTAAAACACTTTTAACACTATCAAGAGATAAAGACTCAATACAAGCATCTCATAGCTATACCACACCATAAACAATACACATCAATAGGAGGAACATCAACGCCACATAATTAAGAGACTCAAAACACAACAAGAAAGTGGTACGACATCTACAACTTATCATGCAATAAGACTCTATATTTTTCATATCATATAGGAGGAAATTCCTTCTCCACACATCATCATGCTCATATACATCATTTCTAATCACATTATAACCAATTATCATGAAACCATAATTAAGCAAAAAATTTAATTATCTTACAGTAAAGCATACTCACTAGTTTACCAATGCAACTTTTAAGCAATTTACTATAAAGGCATGACAATATAAGAGACAAAACCATATTAACTCAATTTACCACATAAACATAACCTCATGAAAATGCATAATTCAAGGACATAAATGAAATTCATTTTCACTTAGACTCCCAAACAACATGCAATATGCTACTATAAAATTCTAACTATCAAGCTTGAATAGAATAGAAGAGAAGAGGCAACAAATCACAATCCATCTATTCACCGTACTCCCCAACTTAGAAGGAACCCATTACAACTAAAAAGAGAAAACTATTTGCTTTAGCTTGGAGAAGATAAAGTGATTCCTCTTTGGTGCACCAATATCCGGAGAATTAGGAGGAACTTGCTTGTCCTCTCTTCCTCTAGTTGCAATAGTAGGACAATCTCTCACCTTATGACCATCCTTACTACAACCAAAGCACCCATCGGTACCAGCTAGACACTTCCCAAAGTGTTTATTCCCACAAGTAGTACAAGTAGGCTTAACAACTTGAGAACCACTACCACTCTCTTGTTTGACCTTAGGATCGTTAGACCCATTTTGATTTGGAGCTGTCTTCTTAAACCTAGGTTGGTTTTGCTCATCGGATCTACCCCTCTTCAAATTCCTTGAAATCCTACTAAGTTTGGACTCTTCAATGGATTGTGCATACACCATGAGTCTAGATAGGTTCATGTCATTGTGGAGTATGGACGTACGACACTCTTCTTTCATAAGGTCGGAAACACCAGTCACAAACTCACTCATCTCATCCCTAGGGTTAAACACAAAGGATGGAGCATACCTAGACAAAGAGTAAACTTCAAAGAATACTCCTCCACAGTCATATTACCTTTCGTAAGGTTTATGAACTCCTCAACCTTCACCTCCCTCCTCTCATGGGGAAAATACTTTCGTAAGAAACCCTTCTTAAACTCCTCCCACTCTATAGGACCCGACATAACCGACCTATTGTCTTTCCATTGAGTGTACCATCCTTGATCAACTTACCTCAATTGGTACGAAGCCAACTCCACCTTCACCCTAAAATTCACCTCCATAACACTCAACACCTTGTACACACCATCTAGAATCTTCTGGGAATATTCTCCCACCTTAGAACCAAGGAAGATAGGAGGATTTAATCCTCACAAAGTTTCTCAATCTATAGGTCATGGTACTCTCAAAATCATTCACCCTAGGCTCAACATCCCTATTCACTTGAGTCGTCATGGCTCGAGCTAAGGAAATGAGAGCCTCTATAATCTCCCATTGGTCATGTCCGGGGCAACCACCAGAGCCTTTTTACCTTCTCCAACAGTAGAGACTTGATCACCTTGAGGAACTTGAACACCTTGTGGAACTTGTTCAACTCGGGGAGGAACTTCCTTATTCACTCCTTCTTCTTTAACCCTTCCTGCGACCATCGTTCTTGTAGTCATATCCTATAAACATAAGATAAGAGATTAGGAAAAGACAATTTTAACCTCAACTCTATGGCACGACACAATAGTTGTTTTACTTAAAAATATATAAGGTATATATAATAGTGAAAAAAATGACTAAGTTTCAGAAAATCAATTAATCTTATGATTTAAGAGAAATCGACCTTCCAAATTACAGACTCGCCACTTGATTTTAGTAAAAATCAAGAAAACATAAAAAAAATAATTTCAAAAGATTTAAAACAGATATAAAAAATCAATTGAAAAAGGGTTTGCTTTGAAGTTCAAAATGTACATTCGAGAAGGATATTAGGTCCTCGGGATGCCGTAACCGCGGTTTGACCGGCGCGATTTTATTTGACTAAATGATCTTTCTTAAACTAAAATTTCCCGAATTTAACTAGAATAAAGAGAGAAAATTTGTCTAGTTACTTACTTCATTATTAATATGTATCTATCTATCTATCTATCTATCTATATTATCTATCGAGCTATCATCTCCTTTTCCTCTCTCTCTCTCTCTCTCTTCTATATATATATATATTATATATATAGCATATATATATATATATAGATATAGACAATTTTTAATTTATTTGATTTATGTTAAGGGGAAGACTAGAGGGAATTTCTTAGGGGATAAACCTACGTGTTGACAAAAATTAAAAACAAACTAATAAAAATAAACCATTAAAAAAGCAAAATAAAATACTTATGACTACATAATATATCAAGAGAAATTGGCGGTTCCTTAGGAAAATTAATTAAAATTCACCAAAACGTCGTCATTATAATGATAATAACAAATAGTTAATAATAGGGAGAAAAAGAAAGAAATTATTTGAACTTGGGCCAAAGCCCAAGTACTAGATCTGGAAGCAGGCCCACTCTAAAATGAGCCTAACAAAATTGGGGCCTCCTGCAGATTTATTTAGGCTTTGGCCATTTCCATTTAGAACGAAGCTGTGTGTATACGTGCTGCGATACACCGTTATGCGGCTACATTCGGTTTCTTTTCATTGATAGCGGATGTATGTTCGACATATATTCTCGATTCCGACTCCTCAAGCAACCATGATATTTTCTTTTGACCTGTGTTTATGTGTTATACATTGTATACCGGTGTATACTGCTGTATATGATCTGTATTCTGCCCATTTCGAACTTTCCAAAACCTGTATTTTTTGATGAATTTGAAAATTCCGTCTTCATCGACCTCCCTTTCCGCATTTTATCTGTACATCGATATTTCACGAGGTATACCAGTGTATACAGTATGCATACAACTGGCGTATCCATTTTTGCTTGGGTCTTTGAGAGTTAGAAAAGTGCAGCTCCCAACCTTATATTGCCTTCACTTTGCTTATTATTAATTCCAGCGAACTACTGATCTAAACAACAAAATGAAGCCTTTATGGCTCGACTCGGAATGCGGTGAAATAGAGAAGTCAATGAAGACTCGCAGCGGATTCACATAAAAAAAAAAGGATTAGTACTCAAATATATTACCTTAAACCGCAACTCCAAATGAAAACAAATTTCATCAAAAGAAGAAAGAAACTATTAAATAATTAGCACATTAATAATTTTTTTTTCACTATGCATTTACTAGATCCGTTAGTTTGTATTCCTATCTTTTTTGGGTTCCAAATTAATTTAAATTAATCATAAAACTGGACTTATATAGAAATTCCTCCTTATTAGTCATAATCACTTTCTGTTAATTACCTATAATTGACTTTCCTTTATGTCGACCATCTATGATTCATATATGTAATTAATGTCTTTTTCCTAAAATTTTTCTAGTTAATCCTGTAATTCTTATAACTATAATCCTATATGCATTTAATCTTTTGTAACATGTTATTGTCTTTCATAATCGAGTCTATGAGTGGTGAAAGATAAATAATTTTTTCTAATACTGATAGTTGTTCTTCGCTATATGGTCTATTATAGTTGGATTTTGAAGTTTGATTTATGAAGGACTTTTGGATTAATAAATTAATTGATTATTGTTGGAAAATGTGTATTATATATCATAGGTATCTATTATTTCGTCTAATGTTGATGTTGCTTCTTTGGTTATTCGATTCAATATTCTTGCAAAAAAGTATTACTTAATTCTATTTCGAAATAAACTTGATCTGGTTCTTTCTTGTGTTTTATCCTTGGTCTAGTTGGAAAAATATCCATGTTTCTGTTTGTTTTTTAGTTATTTCTCTTTTGAGGAGTAATGGTTCATTTTTATTTAACTTTCTAGTAAATTCTCTATCCCAAGGTGTATATATATTTTTACTTTCTAATTTTCTTTAAAGCTTTCATCCATCTTATATGTAGTTGTAATAACGTGATATTATTATATGTTCGTTGTATAATAATTGAATCTGATTTTGAAGATGGACTAAATTTTTTAATCTAATGGAAAGGGCCAATTATTTTTTCTATTAACCTTGATCGGGCTTCTCTATGTTGTTTCTAATTCTACTACATTATTAATGAAGAACTATTTCTTTTATTGATGCTAATTCTATCTTTATTTCTTGTATTTTTATTCTTAATGTATTACCACCTCTTCTTTAGCTTTGTTTTTTTAACGCGGGGACGGGGGGAAAGGCAAGGCGACGCAGGGGGCGGGGAAGGGAAGCGAAAGGAGGGGCGGAGCGGACGAAAAAGGGGGGGGGGGAGGGGGGGGGCGGCGGGGCACTGAGAGGGGGAGAAGGTTGTGTTTGTTCTTTAGTTTTCCAGTGAGCATTTATTATTAAATCTATTAAAGTATTATATTGGCGTCTCTGTATGTAAGCCAAAATGATTTCCATTGTCAAAGTTAACTTATTATATTGTTTAAATTTAATCTGTGAATTGAAATATATTTTTCTATATAATTTGTAAGTTAGGTTTCTAGGTTTTTAATGAAAAATATTGTTAATATTGTATTTTTATCTCCTAAGGTTAGGGGAATAATATTTATAATTTTTTTAATTTCTTTTATTATATATATTATAGTATCAGTATTCCTTGTAATTCCCCTTTAAAGCGTTATATATCGTTGTTATTTAGATCTTTTTGAAAATAAAAACTTTGTGGTTAAAAAATTCATTTTCGTATATATAGATATATATATATATATAATATATATATATATATATGCTTCTATTGCTTTTTCTGTCTTTGTATCTTTCTTTTCGTCATATCTCTATATATATCAAATTTCAAGTCTATTCTTATAGCAAATGAAAAATTTCTATATAAAGTATTTTGATTGGAAAATTATAGATTAAGATGTCTTATTAATTTTTGTTCTAATATGTAGCTAGAGAAAAATATATACATCTAATTATTACTTATTTCTTTGTTAGAGCTTGTTGTTTTTTAAGTCTTTTAATAATATATCTGCTTTTACATTATACAATCTAGTAATTCTCTTTTTTTTAACCTTTTTATATCTCTTGTATGTTTTATAGGTCTTCTCATAGATTATCCTACAGAATTAGAATAATAACGATTGTTTTTAATATTGTATTTTTCTTACTTCCTTTATTTCAAAGTCTACTTGATTTTAATTCTTCACTTTTGTTTTTGAGGATTGTCTAATAGTTTCCCTCTAAGCGTCTTTTTACCGAAATATTTATATGTATAGGTTTTAAAGATTAATCTTAATTTTAAGGGATAATGCCCAAAGTAAACCCTCAACATGTCCGAAATCTCAGAGCCACACTATACTATACTACAGTCCTATACCCCCCTGAAACTTATTTTATAAATTTTTTATCCTTTTCGACCTACGTGGCACTATAGTGGTGGGCCCCAACGGTGGTTGACTTTTTTTTTCAAACTAGTGCCACGTAGGCTCAAAAAAGTGGTAGAAAAATACTTATAATAACTTAAGTTCAGTGGGGTAATAGGACATTACATTTAGTATAGCATAAGTGTGTTCTGGGATTTCGGGCCATAGGTGGAGGGGGGGGGCGGGGTGGGGGTGGGGGTACTTGTGAAGTATACCTAATATTTAACGTAAATAGATGACTTTCTAAAGATTTTTTATATTATATTTTAACTATTTTTAAATGTTGTCTTGTAAAATTAAAGTTCTATGGTTAGCCACAATTTTTCTAGAGTAATAATCTTTTTAATATAAGGTCGTTCAGCTCTCGGGCTTTAAATACCAAACATATATATGGGTATAGTTCAATTTTTTCAATAAGATATTTTAAAAATCTTCGTTCCTTTTTTAATTTTTAAAAATTGTACAATCCTACTCAGTACTCTTTAGCTCTCTTGTTCTATTATATTAATAATCATATTAGTTTCTGTTTTTCTTCCTTTTTTTTTTGGACTTTGTTCATTCAGGAATCTATAATTACTGGGTACAGTATTGGGTGATCTAGCTTTGGTTATTAAAAGTAGGTTTACTTTAATACACAGACCCAGATTTGGTTCTTCATATCTTTTCTCAGAACATTTAGTTTACTACAATGTCCTAGGAAATTACAGGTTAATCCATAGATACTTTTAAACAGGCTTAACGGAGACAACAATTATATAGGGTATATGATTATTCATGAAGGTATTTAAAAATTAAATAAATAACATATTCATGTAATTTACCAAACACACAGTAATTTACATATATGGAGTTTACTAGAAACATAAATATGAAAAAACTTACATTATTTAGAAAAGAACAAGTAAGTTTCCCATTTCGGGGAAACCGAAAAGCTTCCAAAATAACTTAACACTAACTTTTAAAAGACTAAAAATGTTTATTTTTTTTTTAAAAAGGTAATTCTAAAGAAGAAAGAGTTTTGAAGGTTTTTGGAATTTGTGGTTAGGATTTTTTAGCTTTAGCTCTTTTTTTCTCACTTCCTCTCTCTGATAATGTCTTCTTAATTACACACTGACTGGACTTCAAACTCCGGACTTCAAAATGAAAAAGATGAAAAAACGAATCTTATCTAGTCTGCCGGGGCGCAATTGGCCCATTGCACATGAAATGAAATGATTCCTTTCTTTTTGTAGTATATCAGTCCTTCTGTATGATGTATTGTCTGTTATTACTAATATATCTTATTAAGTGCCTTATCTATTAAAAATAAAGTAAATACGCGTCCCAACCCAGTTTTTCAACACATATGTGGTATGAGTAAAGTGGGGACTCACATTAAATTGACACAAAAGAAGACATTTCTCTTAAAGCAAAACTATAATAATATGTATAGAGAGAGAGAGAGATAGAGAGAGAGATAGAGACGATAGAATATATTATAGAGATATATATACTATAATATATATATATATATATATATATATATATCTATATATATATATATATATAGTAGATTATATTATATATATATATATATATCATTTTTTTATGGTCTAACTTATGTGATGCAATTGAGGTCAAAAACTCATACCAGAGTCATCATAATTGGTCTTGAGCAAATTTGCATTGAGTCTGAAAAATATCTGAATTATTTGGGCTTCCAACCGAATCTTGTGTTGACTTTTTGTATTGGCTGAGTTATATGTTTATCCTTTTTTCTTGTTGTTGTTTAAGTAATTTCTACGGTTTGAGTTATAAGAGATTTCAATCTTTATTTTTTAGATTTTTGATTTTGTGTTTAACGAGTCTGGATAAAGTGAGAGAGGGTGGGTAACCGTCTTGAAGGATGAACCTTCATCTTTTTCACACTTTTGGAAAAGTTGGGACCAACCCATTAACGTATTTGATTATTGAACAAAAGTCTTACTGGCTACCGTTTGAACCTGACTAGCTGTTCTTTATCCGATACAGTGCAGATTTATTTCACCTTTAGAGGGAACGTCACCCATCTCTCCACGTTCTTGGGGATGGAGACCCCGTGTATGTGGTCTGGAGTGCTGTTAGTCTTCAAATCAACCGAATTTCAAGGCCCTAAACAAACTAAATGTCACAAAAGGCTCTAGAGAAACAGGAAGAGAGAAAGAAGAGACAAATACACCAAGCTTTGTACGCATTAAAACTGCCAGTTCTCACCACTCCGTAGAAGTTAGTTCATGTTAGACATATAACTCATGACAATCTCATATAGTAAAGAAAAGACAGACTCCACAATACCAAAAAAAAAATAGATACGTTAATAAAATAATGAATCTGCTCATGGTATCCTTCGAACAGGCCAAACCTGGAGGGGTGATAGATAGTAGAACTCACTTAAGCATGGAAGAAAGCTAACCAGAATAAGGTTTTCGGATCATCTGAGTGACAAATGAAAAACAACACTACTCGGAAAATCATGGGAAGGGGGAAAAAGAAGAGCACTTCCATTGACTGATCCTATGAAAAAAACCAAGGATAAACCATGTTGCAGAATAGAACAAAGTGAATAACTCTGATTGATTAACAAGAGAATATCATGAAATTTTACATGCGAACAATGACAGCCATTGAGTCGAGCAAGAACAGTCACCAAAAAATATTCGAACCATGTCAAACTATCTGAATGCGAAACTAATCAACTAATAAATATCGGTGAACTCACTTCTAGTTGGAAACCAACAAGAGCTGAACACAAACCATTGGATTATTTTTAGCATTCCAAATCTCAAGCAGGACAAGATAAATATTCATGTCACATCGTAATAAAAGAGAGCTAAATTGAAATGAGTTTTATCTTTCGAGGGCAGCCGAACCCTGAGGACCAAGAGACGAGGTCTTCCCCAACGCGAGTTCGAATCGCGAGCGACGACACCCAAAGTAAGCCAAACTCAGGGAGATTTTATCCGACTAAGGATTCTTAATTTTAAAGAAAACGTGTGAAATTTCTTTGGTGTGAGGTGATTTGTCCAAAGAGATTCCACACTTTCTTGGACTCTAAAAATTTCCAGATTCTTTCCTAACCTATGCCTCACTAATTTTTTTTTCATAAGAAACCGTTTATAGAGGTTTAGAGAGTTTTACTATAAAGGGGATTAGGTTTTGTTGGGGAGGGAAAAATCCGGATCCAAATCGCTTCGAAGCCCATCTCCCATTCAAATTTGAATCCTTTTCCTCTTTTGAAGAAACACCCTTTCCTTCAAACTTGTTCCATTCCGGAAGAGGAAAAGAGGGTCGACGGCTTGGATCGGCTCAGATGTCCTTGGGACGATACGTGTCTCGATCTCAAGGCCTCCAAGGACAAACACGTGTGATTTGCTGCCTGCAACTAAGAGAGACAAGGAAGAAGACGACAAAGAGGAGCAGGTTGCCTTATGCTCTCCATCCAGTGCGCCTTTGTACGTTAATGGCTAAAGTTGCAGCGTACGGGCTCCTTTTGGAAGACAGGAATTTGGGTCTGGTCGGGGGAGTTGGGATTGGGCTTAGGGATATTATGGGATGCTGAAAATCTTAAAGAATTTGGGTTTGGGTATTATTTTTGAATTGGGTCGGATAGGAGGAAACAAAAGAAAGGGTGGGCCATTGGATTTTGGTTCAATATTTCTTTTTGGTCAAAGAGGCTACCAATTTAATGAAACTAGAATTTAATAGAAAATGAATTAGTATAATTGATTAATAAGCTTCTTATGGTTAACAAAATAAAATAATTAATACGAATAAAAAAGATTAAATATGGACTAAGATAATTAACCAAATATTATATCAAAACCAAAATATACTATTATTTTCTATTTGGAAAAAGGTTAAACAGTAATATTTATGAATCAATATGCGAGCCCCATAACATAGCCTTAAACTAATATAAACATGTCCAAAACTTATGCAAGCTATTAAGCTAATATTTTTTATATTATGTATTTTATTTTATAAAAAATTATAAGATTCTTGAAATCTATACATTAACTACTTTACATTGTTTGAACTCGAGAAGCTTGGTAACTAATTACTATCGCGGAGGGGCGAAATTGGTTGTCAACAATAGTGATGAAGATAGTGAAACTCTATCGTCCTATAACCTCTCGCTCATAGATGTCTCGCGACTCATATCGATGAACAAGACTCTAATATACCTTGCTTTAATGATACCTTGGATTCCTAAAGACTACTTCATAACCTTATGCTCTGATGTCAAGTTTGTCACGACCCAAAGTACACCTTAGAAGTTAGGACATCCTTAAGTCAGCACACGGCGTACTAGACCTCTCGGAGTTCTTGCACAAGCCCTTAGACATCATTCATTGCATATATGTATATGAAATGTAGTGTGGAATTAAAACTTTTTAGAACAATAGAACAAAATCTCTTCTATAGAAAAGATAAGAAAACTAAGTCTCCTAGTAACCATCTTAGACACATAAATATCTTGGGTCAAAACCCATACATCAACAAATGGAAAATATCAAAGTCTAATGCAATGTCTTTTTGAAAAGGAAAGCTAAACATAACTATGTCCTCGAATCATTTGAGGACATATCAAGTTTTGCTTGAAAGGAAGTTATTTCCAAGCTTGCTTCCAATAGATTTTCTCATTTGCCACCTACACTTTAAGATAAAAAAACCTAGAATTGTAATGAATTTATACTAACTATGGTTACATTGCAATAAACCATGAATTAAACGACACATTTGTTTTATAATATGCTTTCATGCTCTTTTGATATAAAACTCACAAAATATAAGAACCACTTTCAGGTCAACATACACACATATAAGAAACATCTTAAGTAATCCAAATCGTATCACTTTCAACACTTAGAAACCATATGAACACATATACCTCTTACCAAAGGACATCCTAAGACCCACTTAAGTAATATATGAAGCGCCCGCCCATACAGCCCATTCAGACACACCTAAGTGATCCTCAAGACTTCCTTAAGTAGGATTACTACCCTTTTAATCATTAGATTCACTACCTAGAGTTACTCTAAGACTTACCTAAGTAAGACATGAAGAGACCGTCCATACACCCTCTTTAGGCCTACATAAGCAATCCTCAAAGCTACTCTAGATAAGTATGTTTTATTCACATACATTAACTTAAGTAAAAAAATGTTCATTTAGACATTTTAGAGATATTCAACATTGAGGACTTTCACATAATGGTCTTTGAGAAGACCGAGGGAACCTTCATCCTATAATCTTCAAAGCCTAATCGTGCCATGTATAAATAGTGTCTCATTCCACTATCTACATGTTGTAGAACTTCTCCAATACTAGAATGCATTGCACATGATGAGAATAGACATTAACTGAATCGACCATACTAGCTAGGCATGGAATCTGGAGTCTACCCTACTCCGAGGGAGGGTGTTCTACTTGCTAAGGGTAGAACTTGTACACATTCCATGTATGCACATGGTTAAAGAATATCAAGGTTTCTAGGTAATCTAGTCTCATTTTAAGTAGAATCACTACCACAAGTAAATTCAATCGGTGCTTAGCCTTAGTTCTCATAGAGTAAGAAGGGAAAGGACAAAAACGAAGGGGAGAGGAGAATCTCCGCCCCTGGGGTAACCATTACATATTTTAGTCACTACCAAATCATAGTACCCTCCCTACCAAGGATGGGTCCACTAGGGATGCCACTCAATGGTCAATGTGTATAGCTCAATGACCTCCTTAGAGATGGTGTGATGCTGTTCCAACCGCCCTATCCCTAAGTATGTCATTTACACAAGACCGATACCATTACGACTTTCAACTTCAAGGATTCTATAACTTTCTTTCTATATTGAAGGTTCCAAGGTATTGATCCTATTTACATGTCAAGGTCATATATTAGTCATACTAAGAATTGTACCATCTTAGGTCTACCGATCCTAGACTTTCATTCGACATTCATTCATACACATACATAACAAAAGTGCTTAAGCCTACTAAGTCAAGAGTTCATATTCACATAATTTGCATGTATCAAGTAGAGGGACATAGGTCTACCAAATCAATACACACACATCATCATCACCTTATCACATATTCAATAACATTCAAGAAATCCTATAGGGAGAACTAAGTGTATCTAACCATTTATACTAGCAACATCTATAGAAACATCACCATAGTCTATCATAGCCATATATAACCAATTAGGAGAAATGATGCTTTCACTTCACACATACACATATATAACACAATTAAGTCAAATTGAAAAACTATAAAGTTATTAACATGATATACATATAATTCAATAACTAATGCCGACAAGGGGACCATGCTCCTTCACAATTTAAACACATTACACCACCATAAGGGATCAATCAAGTAATTCAAGAACTTAGAAACAAGTTACCAAAATATAGAGATATTTAGGCAACTCACCACCGTTATGACCATTCAACACACCTTCCGTAGCCTCTTCAATCAATGGCACTGCCAAGGGCTTGTATGAACAAAAGAACGAAAGAATAAATGTAAAAAACAAAAAAAAACAAAATTTATATCAATGATCCAACTATACAAATGAATCGATCAAAATTAAGGCATTATATATGCAATTCTATCATGATTTATAAATAATTTCAATTACATAGCATAATGAAATCTACTCAGAATTCCTTTATAAGGTTTAATGATCAGAAATAACCACATTAGAGTCAAAATAGGAATTCATGAAAAGCAGGGGGCAAGGGAATTTGATCTTAAAATCAGTCACATGTAACATACAGTTAAAACATAAAACATGATTCAAATCCATTTTAGGCAAGATTCCGATATGCCTCAATTTAGAATTCAAAATAGAATTTCATGCTTTGAGAAAGTCTTAGAAAATCACTTGGAATTTGACTCCTTGAATAGAAGAGGATCCAAGGATGAAACACCATACCTCAATGAAGAGAATCCACGAAAATGATGAAGAATCAATGGAGAAATCAAGCTCCTAGCCTCAACCTAGCTTCAATGGAATCTAGAGAGTTCTATTTGGGGCCTTGGATTTTGATTTTGAATAATGAACTGTAAAATAGGTTCTAGGCTTATAAAGTAATCAAAAAAACCAAAAGACCCATAAAATAACCTCCCAAGACTTTATTTGGATGCTATGGAATTACTCGTAATACCCTCCACTTGGATGAAGGGACATTTGCCAGAGGAGAAATTGCAGCACGGTGCGAATCGAGAAGGGCCATCCATGATTCGGCTCGGAGGATAGAACCCAAGACAATGGGCCCCCGTATGGAAAGTTTCATTAGTCAGAGGTTTGCTCACTGGATATTAAGATACAAAAACAGAAGGGGGGACGAAAAGAGAAAATAAAAAAGAGAGGGGGCGTAGGTAGGATGAAGGGGCGTAGATGAGGCAGTCGTGGTATGGGGATTGTTTTGGCAGTTCCAAGCTAAAATTATGGTCCTCGTCAAGGACCCTTAGGGTGGTCCTTGAGGAGTCGTTCCCAAACATTTCAAACCCAAACACGTTCTTCTATATGTTAGGAACATCTCCTATCAATTTGAACTCCAAACACCACATAAAACATGCAAAGGCACACTAGAACACACAAGGAAACACAAAGGTAAACTTTCAAATGTCTTGGTCGTTCTTGGATGTTTGACCTCTAAACTCTTCCAAACTCATCACACTGACTTCTAACACTATAATTCATCATTTTAAGACCTTATAAAACTCATGACACACATGTAACACTCTGTTTTAACCTAGTTCATTTTTTGAGTGTTATAGTCCATGCACTTTTTCAACATAAAGATGTGTGGAAACCCGTTGGAATGAACTATTACTTTCCATCTCCCATTTGTAATGTCGGGTGGTGAGCATCTTAACTCATAATGATAAAGGGGACAGGGGGAAATTCTAATTGGATATTGCGGATAAAGTCTGATTGATATACCTGGGACTAAGCTTTCCTTTCTTACAAAACCTCATAACACCCTTCATGGGTGAAAGTTTTTGATATACCCAATGATCTACTTCTAACTCTAACGACCTTCTCCTAACTTTGGTGTATGATTTTTGACGACTCTGCGCCGTTTTCAACCTCTCTTGAATCACCTTCACGTTCTCCATATCTTGGTGGACTAAATCTTGTCCTATAAACCCCGTTCACCAACTTCAAACCTCTAATAAGAGATCTGCATCTTCTCTCATAAAGAGCTTCATATGGAGCTATTTGGATGCTAGGGTGATAACTGTAATTGTAAGAAAACTTAACGAGAGGTAGGTGAGCATACGAATTCCTTTGAAATCAATAAGGAAAGCCCTCAAAATATCTTCTAATGTATGAATAGTACATTCTTCTTGCCCTTCAGTCTGAGGATGAAAGCAATACTTAAGTTAACCTTTCAACCCAATCCTTTTTGGAAAGATTTCCAGAATTGTGCAGTAAATTGTGCACCTCTATCTAAAATAATGGAGACTGGAACTTCATGAAGTCTTACCACCTCTTGAATGTACAACTTAGCATAATCCTCTGCTGAATGGGTAGCCTTTATCGGTAAAAAACTAGGCTGATTTTGTATTCTATTGACAATCATCTAAATAAAATCATGTTGTCTGCGAGACCTTGGAAATCCTGTGATGAAGTCCATATTAATCATCTCCCACTTTCACTCCGAGAGTTCTATTCTGATCCAAACCTCCAGGCCTTTGGTGCTCTACTTTAACTTGCTGGCAATTCTGGCACTTGGCAATAAATTTAGCAATGCCATTCTTCATACCATTCCACCAATGCACCTTTCTCAAATCGTGGTGCATCTTTGTGGAACCTGGATGAATGGAATATCTTGAGCTATGAACTTCCTCAATGATCCTTTCTTGGAGTCCATCCACCATAGGTACACACAATTTACCTTGATATCTCAACACACCATCTCCTCCTTGTTCAAAAGTTAATACTCTTTTCTTACGAACATTTACCTTCAATTCAAGCAAAATGGGATCTTGGTTTTGTGTTTCTTTCACCTCTTACACCAAGGATGATTCGGCCCGATTTGCCACAACTATTCCTCCTTCTGTGGAATCCATAAGTCTGACTCCCAAGTGTGCAAGTCTGTGCACATATTTTGGTAACTCTCTTTTTTTTTGGTCAACATGGGCAGTGTTGCCCATAGACAACCTGCTGAAGGCATCAGTAACATTACCTGGGTGGTAAAGAATACTTATGTCATAACCCTTGAGTAATTCTAACCACCGTCTCTGCCTTAGATTAAGATCCTTTTGGGTGAATACATACCGCAGTCCCTTATAATCAGTGAATTTATCCACATAAACACAATACAAATAGTGATTCCATATCTATAGAGTGAATACTACAACAACCAACTCTAAGTAATGTGTTGGGTAATTCTTCTTATCAACTTTCAATTGTCTGGAGGCATAACATATAAATTTTTCATTCTGCATTAGAACACAACCCAAACCAACTCTAGATGCATCATAGTACACTAGAAAGCCTTAATTACCTTCCATAAAATTCAAAATTGGGACAGTAGTCAACCCTTTTTTCAATTCCTGAAAGCTTTTCTCACAAGCTTCGGACCATAAAAACTTAACGATCTTACGAGTCAACTTTGTCAAAGGAGACGAAATATATGAGAAACCTTATACAGATCTTCTATGGTAGCCACCAAAACCCAAGAAACTCCTAATATCAATTGGATATGTGGATCTAGGCCAATTCTGCATTGCCTTAATTTTCTAGGTATCGACTCTAATTCCTTCACCGGAGACTATGTGGCCCAAGAACGCCACAAACTTAAGACAAAACTTACATTTGAGAATTTAGCATATAACTCCTACTATCCTGAGGTGAGTAACATGATCTTCTTCATTACTTTAATAGATTAGTATGTCATCAATGAAGACGATAATAAATATATCTAAATAAGGTTTGAATTGAAAGACTCTAATTCATAAGATCCCACAACTTTTGTGTGCATTAGTCAAACCAAATGACATGCCAAAAACTCATAATGACCAGATCTGGTTCTGAAAGTTTGTCTTTGGAATATCAAAATTCCCTTATATCTGAACTAATGGTAGCAAGACCTTGAAATTCTATCCTTTAGAAAAACATGTGGCCCACCATAAAGTTGATCGAATAAAATCATTCTATCTGGGAAAGAGGATTACTTATTCTAAAGTAACCTGTAATTGACGGCAGTCTATACACATCCTAAGAGAATGATCTTTCTTCTTTACAAACAAGACTGGAGCTCCCAAGGTGAGACACTTGGTCAAATGAAACCCATATCTAACAGATCTTTCAACTGTTCTTTCAACTCTTTCAATTCTGTTGTTGTCATTCTATATGGAGGAATAGAGATTGAATGAGTATCTTGAAAAATATCTATATCGTAGTCTCTCTTCCAGAGGGACTCCGATAAGATCATCTGGAAAGACTTTTGGAAACTTTTTTACTACTAAAACTGATTGAATAAAAGGTATCTCAACACTTGAGTCATTAACTCAGACTAAGTGATAGACACACCCCTTGTAAACCAACTTTTTTTCCTTATGGTACTAAATAGAACGACCCATGGGAACTACTAAACTATTTTTCCACTCCATAACTGGTTCACTGAAAAACTGGAAGTTGACTACTCGAGTGCTTAAATCTATTGATGTATAATAGGCATGAAGCCACTCCATACCTAAAATGACATCAAACTCTACCATGTGTAACTAAACTATAACTAAACTAAGTCATCCATGGTACTCTTGTGATTAACGAGAAATGGTACAATCATGATAGACTCTCTCTAGTAGAATATAATTCTCAAAAGGTGTAAAAACAATGAACGGATCAATATGTTTCATTTGAAAAAAAATCAAAACTAAAGACTTGGATCATACAGGTTATAACATCCGGCGAATCCTCTTGCTCTCGGACTAGCGATAGCATAAAGGCAATTTCCTTCTCTATATGCCCTTGAAGTAGCTTATCCATATATAACTCTATGTAGTAAAGAAACTATAGAAGATTGGGCTCTATTGCCCTTTTTATCGTTTCTCTGCCTGTTCTTAGGACCTTATCTTATAGAATGACCATTCTGGCCGCACTTGAAGCAATTACTGAAGCCATAATGAAAACCCTGAGGGTACAAACCACGATGTGATACGCAACAAAACTAATTCTCAAATAAGAAGTTGTTTTAAGCGGTGTTGTCAAAGTAAATAACCAACTAGGACGGTTGAATCGTTCCCACGAGGAAAAAAGTCTTAGCTAACTTCAACAGTATTATTATGGTGGTCAATGACTTCCTTGAAAGTAAAAACATTTAATAAAGGGGGGTTTGGAGTTCTAAATGAATGAACATAACTAACGCAAATGAACTACGACACTGAACAACAACTTTGGAAGGGTTGGATTTTAATCAAAATTAATCAAGTAACTAGTTTACGTGTTCCATACGGTTCATTAAACTGATAATTCTGACTATAACAATTCCTTCCAGATCTTGCATGCAAAGTTGCTAAGTTATGTAATTCTAAATCCTTGGTCCGGTAGCTAGAAAATATTCTCCACACTTGGTACGGCCTACGTGTGTTGCTTTCCTAACCATATCTTTAAATCATATTAAGCATCGTATCGAAATTGGGCACTAAGTTATTACCCGTACCAACAATACTAGGGCCTAATTAGATGTATATACGTAAAATCTATGTTTGATACAATTTATTTTCTATTATCTATCACCGGTCCGGAAGTAGCCCAGTAAGGCGAGTTCTACCGTTTGGCTATCGTTGTGTTTATTAAAAAGACACTTCAAGCGAAAGGAATTATTAATACAGCAAGACACTATTCTAGAATCGTTTATTTTTGTTAGGTTTAGCTATATTTGCCTATGTTTTCCCACAACCCTAGTTATCGGATTTTCGTCATAATCACAAATTCAAATATAATCAAACTAGAATTCATGTAATCTTCCAAGAGAAAGAGGTAAATCCGAAAAGTTTGGTTGATAATCAACAATAATCACTTGACGAATCTCAAAGTAAAGTAATCAAAATCTCACAAAAAGTCTAAGGATTCTCAAAAGGTTGTAAACCATAGGTTCTCAAAGTTGACTGCTTCTTCATTACCCTTGACTGGCAAGTATGACGGACCGTCATAGCAAAAGGTCCGTGAAGGGTCTTCGTCAAAAAATATTCAACTATTGGAATATGTTTACTGGGATACTTTCTAAACTCATAAGAAATGCAGGACGACCGTTATTATAGATACGACGGACTGTCACAAGATTCGTAACCCTCACCACACTTGGTAAGACTTCCCCATATGTCCTCTTCCGCAGCTGAAATTAGCTGCACCTACGTGGACCGTCAAAGCACGACAGACAGTCACAAGCTCGTAGGTGGTCCTCTTCTGCATTTCTTCGCTCCAAAATATCAGTATTCATAATTTGGAAAGATTTCCTACAAACATTAAAGAGAAACTTATATAACATTAGCACAAAAAAAGGACTTTTGGACACACTAAACTTAAGGAAAAAGTATTAATAATAATGTGAAACCATGGTATATCACGGAGCCCCAAGGCTTACGGACCAAAACTGGTCTTTGGGGTTTGAGAGGCACGCCGCCCTTACCTCCCTTGGACAGGCGTTCTCGACTTTTCTTCTTCGTTTTTCATCTCTAAACCCTTTAAACGTCCATGGTTTCCCCCCCAAACAATTAGGATTATTATTACTATCAATACACAATAGATTCAACCCAAAAATATACCCGAAAAAATAAATCAAACGATCAAGAAACTTCAACAACAAAACCATCAAGAACTCAACAATTTTTTCAACAATGTTCTTCAAGAACTCATTTCTAAGCATTTTCAAATAACTTAAATCTGATAAATTGAAACAAGATTGGCGTGTGGGTGAACTAACCAACAACTTATGTGATCACAACATACTTTTAGGATTCAAACCACAAAAGAAGGGTAACGCGAAGAGGGCGCAGAAAAGCCTCTGACGTCTCCATTCTTACTTCTCTGGTTAATTTGTTAGCGAAAAAAGTTGAAACCTGTGTTTTTCTTAACATGACTTACAAAAAATTCTACGAACATACCAATTTTTTCACCATCCAACAATCTAACATTAGATCATTCAAATGGAAGAAACAGAAGAAACAATTTTTAAACGATAATATGTAATGCTTAAAATGTACACCATAGAAATGTTTGAACAAAAACGAGGACAGAAACAATAGTGGAACAGACTCCACTAGATACATCCATTACAACAAGCTAGACTGTCTATGGGGAAAGCATCCTCAAAAATCATGAGGGCCCCCAACGTAAAAGGGCACACAGCCCCTCAGAGATGAAACGTGACGTTCGGATAATGCCAGTTATTCTATAACTATAGGTGTTTCTCCGCCTTGCTGCACCTAAAACATAAGAGTTGTATAGGGTTAGACAAACTTGCTACTAAGTATGGGTAAATAAAAGCACCACACCAAGGACTGCATAAGTAAGATTACCTCTTTACTAACAACATAATATTGAATGTCAAGTCAGTGGACTTGCCCCAATTGGGAGATTAGAAAAGGAGTGAGCTTTCCAAATTTGATTAGAAAGTTTATGAGCTTTCAAAATTGTATTAAGAAAGTTATGCCATGAGAGTAACAGGCATCATCAATTTAAACCCCAGTTTCCAAATTTTGTCAGTTTTAAGAAAGTTATGCCCGTGTGTAAGCACACAACTATACTTAGGATGTAGTTTAGACTTATCGGCGTTCGTTGTGATGACCCCCAAAGACTGACCTAAGGTCATTACTTGAATCTTAAACAACCTCTTGATTATTCCAATCATAAACATCTTTGGTATAATTCGTTTCATTATGTGCATCATTGAGACTGTGTCCATTCCATTCATTTGAAACTTTCTTTAACTTTCACCACATAATCATGTGAGCATTATGAATCAGTGTCATGAAAAACCCACACCTAAAGAGGTGGAATAACCAGCCACAAGTGACCCAAAACATGTTAGCGTACACGGGAATTTGACACCAGGCCAGATACTGTAGTGCCAGTATAGCTGAAGAGATTAGAGAGATATAAGGAGACTCATTTTACCGCATGCCGGACAGTTCATCTCAGAGAGTTACGTGAAACCTCTGCCCTTCTCAAAAGAAGGCACACCCCGCTCATAGCTAGTAGTCTATCAATGCTCAGTTATAAAGATTCCATTACATGAACTACATCATGGAAGATGACTTCTAGTATGAGGACATCGTTAGGCTCAATACGAGATTCTCATCTCATCATAGATTAAATTATGTAATCTCACATACTTCATTAGAGTGCATAGAGATGTTCTCGTCATTAACTTTACAACTCTCATAGGTGTACCATTTTGGTTACATTTACTTAGGCTCATTTGAGATGCTCTAATCTGTTCATTAAGCCCTCATTCATGTTGCACCACATTCATCAACATTAGCCATTTGATTTCCATAATTTACCCCTTTTTATGGGAATGTTCAGTTCATTCATATGCAATGCCTTGGCCATTGGGCGTTTCACACCTGTTAACCCTTCTAGGGTTCATTCACATTTCCATTACATAATAATCATTTCCATCCTATGCCAAAGCACTTGGCCATTTAGGTGTTTTTACACTCGTACTAACCTCAAGGGTACATCACATTCAGTACATACATTTAGGTTCACTTATTTTTAAGTTGCCCTAACTTATGATCTATACAACAAAAGCCATGAGGTTCAGTCATAGTTTGTTTCAAGTGATTCATATCTTCCTAAGATTATGTATAGTACAAGACTGTATCATCTTGTAGTTATGCCAAGATCTCGATTTCGATTCTAAGTAGGCACAATTATTCTTGAGATTTAATCACGCATGACTTAGTCTATACAGAATTGGGGCACGGGAACCCAATTCGAATCCCTTAGGGACAACACTTACATCTTTTATTACTTGTATTTTGGTACCACAGGAATGCGACGGACCCTAGATCGAGCACCCAATATCAACGTTTCTCTTTAGTTTTCCCCTTTGAATTACCTCTACTTGGTGAGGGGTTGTGGGATCAAATCCCCCACAGCCACTTTATGTTTTTTTAATCTATTCTCCATGTCTATCGAGTTAAACTATGAAGTCTGCGATCAAACCCCCACCAACCTCACTTTATTTTTCTTTTATTCTCTCCCTTTAATTCCAAGGTAGTGGGTTCGATTCCTCCAAATCCTCCCACTTCAATGTTTTTTTGTCTCCTCTTAACATCTGATTGAGAGGTGGCAGTTGTGTTAGACCCACTCCTTCATTTCTTTATTTTTATTTTTTAAATTACATTTTCCAGCAATCCCATGTCTCGAACCCTTACCCACATTATTTACTTTTTACTAGTTCATATTGTTAACATGGGTTAGAGTCACAGGTTGAATCCTCCCTTACCTAACTCTTTTTTAATAATTATTTTGAAACATCTTTGGACCTCCTTCTTTGCTGACTGCTGAAATTCACACTAGAAGCTGGAAATTTTTTCTTTTCAATTTTTTCCAGCATTCCTTTCATGAAGTTACAACCTTAGTTCTTATGGGCAATTCGTCTCGTGCCTTCACAACACGTTTTAGGTGCATTTCATGGATTCGTGTCAGACAAGGATTGTCTCGGGCCCACATCACCGCCCATATTTCCAACCATCAATAAATGACAACATCCACATTTCAACCAATAGCAACAACTCTGACAACAAACCGCACCTCTAAAAAAACAAAAAAGAACCTAACATGCAAAACTAGACAACACAACCTGTGGGGGTGAACAAGAAGCAAGAAAAGAATGTAGGTTGGGGGGGGTAATGAACAACCAAGAAGACAGGACCCAAAACAAACACTCAATGCAAAGATAAGCCACAGGCAAACAACACATACACACGTAGTTACACTTTTTCGAAAACATCAACATGAGTACATAATTCAAAAACATACATATAAGCACATTAATCATCACAAAAACTCGTATCATCCATAGGTTTTCTACCATCAAACAAACCAAACATAGGATTTCAATGGGAGCTGTGAACGGAACATCGCAAAATGGGGAAACAACCTAGTTTGTGGAATAGATTTGTCTGAACCTTAGGGGGTCTCTTAGGAAAGGGACCAAGAGAGAAGAGAACCCATACCTTTTTGACGTTCAAACCTCGACATTCTGCCCAAAGAACCCCTCCAAACACATGTCCAAATCAAAGAGCTTCAACACCAACTTGACGAAAAAAACCTCTCTTTGCTTAACGTATTTGATTAGTTGTTTTTTTATAATTTTCGTTGTGAGTTCTTCAAGTGTGAAGAACTTTGGGTTTTACCTACTGTTTTTGTATGTTATTTGGCAGAGAAAACATGAATGAGATTGGTAGACGTGAGGGAGAGAGATGAGTGTGGGAGAAAAGAGTTTTCTAAGGCTTAGGAGTCTACTTTAGGACTTAGTCAAATAAGGTTTTACTTAATTATTGAAAATATGATTTCCTTTTATTTTAAATCAGCTAATAACTAATAAATATAAATTAATATATAATTACATTAATTTACCAACTTTAATTAAAAATATTTAATTCTTGCTTCACCTAGGTCGAACCTGGGTTGGGGGTGGAGCAAGACATTCACTTCAAGAGCCCAATTTTGGCCTTCTCTCCCCCAAAATGCCCCTCCAACTTATGAATCAAATCATTAATTATTTTACATTAAGTCGATACTACCCTATCCTAGAAAAAAACCATTTTACCCCAGAACCCCAAACTACAGATTTCCTCACTTTTAAGCCAATATATGACTTCTTCGAGTAAGTAATCTTCGTATTGAGAGAGCCCTTAAATGGATTGGACCTAAACCTTTCCTAACTCAACTAACTCCCCAAGTTAGTTGGCT
The DNA here is from genome assembly GCA_027704765.1 of Solanum habrochaites. Taxonomy (NCBI): domain Eukaryota; kingdom Viridiplantae; phylum Streptophyta; class Magnoliopsida; order Solanales; family Solanaceae; genus Solanum; species Solanum habrochaites. Next base: position 55,969,865 of record JAKWJA010002493.1, on the reverse strand, counting down.
TGGATGTAGTAAGGGTTCGAGGTCTATTTCTACGCGCATCAATTCATGTGAACCCGGTCTAATCATTGGCATTCTAAACACATTAAGCATTACTTAGCATATCCATTTTTAGGGTTGTTACAGAATAACTTGCTCACACCATTATTTTGAATCAACAGTGTTACTAAATCGTCTATCATGGGAAGGATCTAAACCAACTAGGGCATAAAAAGGAAAATAAATTCATAAGATACACTATAATTAGTGGGATTTCATGTGAACATCAGCCAGAAAGATCTAATTTAGAAAGCGTTAGTTACTCGGTAAGGACCATCGGGGAAATAGCTAAATCGAGAACTTTGCAAGTTATGCTTAAGTTGTGAGTTTCGGGTCAACTTTAAACAACCATAACTTTTACGTGGCCCACAAGATGTACAATAAAAGTTCTTTGAATCCTCTTTACAACTCCACCAATTTTGCTATATATCGAGCTTATAGTTAGAATATATGCTCGTTTGAAGTCATTCGAGTTAAAGAAAGTTACCCGAATTAGTGAGGGATATTTTTGTACTTTCCTTACACCATCAGCTTAAAACGAATTTAGTAATACTTTTGGGGACAAATCTGATTTAGGTCAGTTTTGATAATCCCAAATACGTTTAGGATTTTAGAAGAGAGTTCAATAAGAGAAAAGAGGAGGAAAACAGAAAAAGTTCTAGGCATTCATTGAGTTTTCGTGCGGGCCGAGGTTTTATTTTGCCAAGGGTTTGATCCCCAAGAGGTATGTGGATTCTCATAGCGTTTGGTTCGTTTACCCACACACCAGTCATGCTATCTTAATGCAAATTTCATTCTTGAGGTCGAAGGATTTGAGTTCTTGATGAGTTTTGTTGAAATTTCATTCTTAATCTTGATTGTTGGGGTTTTCATGAATTCTTGAGATGAGTGTCATAAATTTGAGTGTGTTTTGAGCAGATTATCTTTTACATATGTTGGGTATTCAAATCTAAGTAAGTTTCAAAGAAACCATTCAATTATAGGCATACTAGGGTCAGAAATGAGAAAGAAAACTTATCGGGGAATCTGAGCAAGGGATGGCGCGGCGCCACCAATGCGCCAGCAGAGGTGTTATGTAGTTCAAAGGATGGATCCCCGTACCACTTAGTGCGCCAGGGTCGCCTGCCCCCACCTTTTCTATCATTTGACTCGTCTCAATTCTTTCGAAGGTTATCTTTACTCCCTATTGATTGTAGCTACTTTAAACTACATCTAAACATTGAGAAATCATTCATAATATGAATCATAACCCTTGAGTTCATATATCCAACTCAAGGTAGTGTTAAGAGTAAAGTCTTTAGAGTCCTTTTGGAGTCATCTTGAGAAGTCTTTCATAATCCTTTAAAACTTGATTTAAAACTTTAGTACTTGCGTTTGAGGATGAGGAGAGTAGAGTTATTTTTTATTAAAATGATATATGGGAACTAAGTATTCCCAAGAGTAAGTGTATATCACATTTAAGAAGAGAGGAGACATCGATTTCCAAAAGAGTTCATGAGGAGTTTTGAGTACTATATCTTTTACGAGAAACTTTTGAGTAATAATCTCAAAGTTGAGGATGAGGAATTTTTTTTTAAAAAAAAACATATGAGCTAAGTTATATTTTGGGAGTAATATTGAGCACCAATATGGGGGAGAGTTCAAACAACTTGCAGCCCCCATAAACCATGGAACCAACGTGTGTAGAAAGGGTCATACTTTTTAGATGATTCCTTATTACTTTATAAGCATATCTTAGTGGATCCACTTAGTTAAAGATTTCTATGCCCCGACAAGGTATAGGAAAAATTTGGCAGCGTGGGAGAGACGTTGTATTTTCTATGCACATAGTGATGGTGTCGATTAGAGATTCTCCCAAAAAGAGTTCAATTTTTATTTGTATATATAAACTGAGTTATATTTTATTTTTCAACAATACATTGACTTGTTATCTATTGTTTTAAAAGCTTTTCTTTATATCATATTATTGTTATTGCTTTTATATTTAAATGAGTTGAGATTGAGTTGATTTGAGACGATGTAATTGAGGATCAACCAGCGCTCATGTTAATTGACATAAGAAGTGGGACTTGAGTCTCCACCACATATATTTCTTTCCCTCTTGTAGCGGTTGGCTAGACCAGGCTGGTTAGATACTTTCTTAAACTCCGTATCAAGTTAAAATAGGATAAAAAAAATAAAAACATAGGTAGTATCTCAGATAATCATTTTTTTTCTCAACATTGAAAGTGGCGTTCTGAGATAATATGAGACAGGAACTATGAATTCATGCATACCTAGAGAAAAGTAGGATCCAATGAATGCAAATAATCTATATAGGTATACCAAACAATGTGCATTAAGTTTTAGATTCTGTGAATTCTAGTAGTTGTTAGTTATATAGAACCCTTATATTTAGTAGAAAATATAGAGAATTTCTAGTACTTTTTATTTTATGTTGCATAATATTGGACTAAAATGAATTTAGATGGAGCATCATAGTCAATAAAGATTTGTTGTTGTTGGTTGCTGTTGTAATCTATAGCAATAAGCTTGATTGAATATTCTACTAGGAGAAAACCTGGTTCTTGATCTTATCATTTGACTGAAGTAGGTAACTTAGAGAAGTAAGTTTAGAAATTTGCAGGTATACATGAAACAAAACAAAAACTCTCAAATGATAAAAATGGGCAATGTTGCACAACAGAATGTGGAAACATGGTATGTCAATTTAAAAATGAATGATTTGTATTATATGTACCACCATTTTTGGAAACAAAGGCGTGCAAATCGCAAAATTTTGGTTTCGGACGATTTGGAAGTAAAACATATGTGTTCTTTATCAAGTTTTGGTTTACATAAAGAGCTAAATGTACCCTTGTTTGACATTGAACAACAAGTGATCTCCATTAGTGAGGCAGAGGTAATTTCTTTACTCAACCTAAAAGCTAATTGTAGTTCTTTAAATAGAAACGAAAAAATAACACTGTTCTTTCTATGAATGGAGCAGGAGGCTTTAGTTGGATCTTCATCTACTTTAACACTTGTTTTTAGTTCTCTCTTGAGTACACAAAATGAAGAGAGTTACTAGAATGCTACAAACTACAAAAGTCACTTGTATCGGTGGCTAGACCAAATATTGTTAGTGTAAAGTTTTGAAGAATATCAACTTAACAATTTTAGGAAAAATCAAAAAGGAAAGAATCAAATAAGAAGAAGATTCTCACAACAAGATTGAAAATCATCAATCAACGATGGTGAAATCTGAAATGCAGAAATCACTGAAGATTGAAATCAAGGAAGATCACAAACCAACTGCCAATACATCAAAAAAGTAAATCATGGAAGATTGCAAATCAAGGAAGATCACAAACCAGCTGCCAATATATCAAAAAAGTGTAAGATTTTGACTAGACCACAACGACCATATTTAATCAAGGAAGCTGCAAAAATAAATGAATTAAGAAAGGAAGTGATCTCCAAACGACTACATACAATTCAAGGAAGCTGCAAGAATGAATCAAAAAGGAAAGGAAGGGATCTCCAATGGCTATATACAATCAAGAAAGCTACTAAAGTAGAGACATATGAAAAAGATCACAAATTGCATGTAAGCTATTATGGCTAAACCAATAAATAAGCCTCAATCTTTATTCTTGGAAAATAAGGATATCTTGCCTTTTTTTTCCAAGGATCAAATCTCTTGGGTTGCCATCTCTTCATAAAACTTGATTCAGGTCTCGACCCTACAAAAAGACATTACACTGCAAGTGGAATGATTGTACAACAAGTCTGAATCATTTCACCGCTCCTTACTCTACTTTTGATGAGCATTGTATTACTTTCTATTGTGTAAACAAAAAAAAGAGAAAAATTATTGTTAAGGCGTTGTATCAAAATAGAAGAGTGAAAAGAAACAGAGTGTAAATTGTGAAGTCACACTCAACTTTGTACTCCCATCAAAAGTTATCTAGGCTAGAAGAAAACACTCTTGAAATCCAAGGGGACTGGATGTAAGACCCACATTGGATCCCAACTAGTATAAAAATTATTGTGTAAAGTTTACATTACGCATTTTTGGATTCCATTCATACCTATCTGCAATCTGTAGTTAACTGAGGTTCCTCTCAAGTCAAGTACGCTCACAAGAAGAAAATTAAAAAAAATAGTAATTCACCCCACTCTTGTGCTTTCAATTGGTATCAGAGCCTCGTGGCATAGAAAGTCTGTTATACAACATGTGATGAAAATATCATGGCACAATAAATCATAGGCGCACTATTATAAGAAGACACATCTCAAACAAGACCTACATACTTTAATGGAAAACACTTCTCTCATTGGAAAGTAAGAAGAAACATTCATAAAATCCTATGATTTTAAGGTTTGGAGAGTCATTAAACTAGGTGATATTCCAATCCCAAATTCAAATACTTCTGATCAAAGTCAATCCTCTACCACACCAAGCTTGAAAATTATACAAATGAACAAATGGAAATTATTCAAATAAATTCCAAAGAAAAAAATGTTTTGTATAATGCTACTAGTGGAGAAGAATATGTGAAGATGTCATTTTGTGACACTGCTAAGGAGATGTGGGATACACTAGAGGTTACTTGAAAGAACTGATAAAGTTAAAGAAACAATCATCAGTCTACTAGTGTATGAATACGAGAATTTTCAAATGAAGGAAGGATAAACAATCGAGAGGATGTTTGCTCAGCTGAGAAAGATCATTGGAGAACTAAAAGCTTCAGGAAAATATATACTCCCATAGAACATATATGAAGAGTTCTTCAAAGCTTGCCACAACAATGGCACGCCAAAGTGGTTTCTCTTGAAATCATGAATTTAAATACCCTAACCTATGATGAGGTGAGGTGATATTTAATATCTTTAGAGAAAACTAATATTAACATAAAAAAGGCCAAGCATAATCCAAAAAGAAGACTGTGGAATTCAAAGAAAATCAGGATGACAAAGGAGAAAAGGAACTATAAGAAGATGAAATTACTTTAATTACCAGGTCAGTGATGGATTCCTTTTGGAAATCAAGAAACACAGAAGGGGAAGACACTTGGGAAAGGGAAAGTATATCACTGATCCATCAAGAAATGATGGAAAATGTTATGAATGTGGAGTATGGTCACATAGACAGTGAATGTCCAGAAGCGAAGAGAAATTACTCCAATGGAAACAAAAATAATAAAGCAATAAGCAATTTGAGTGATGAAGACAACTCAAAAAATGAAAATGAAGAAACTGATAACATTTGCTTTATGGCCGTTAGAAAATCAAGCACCGATGTATGTAATAATTGTATGCTAGATTGTGTTGTGACAAACCTTAATAGAATTTTTTTAGACTTCCAAAATCTTCAAACTGAAAAAATGAATTTGAAATAAAAATAGAAGTTAGTGAAGTTGAAAATAATCTCCTTCAAAAAGTAATTCATGGATTAAAAATATCTCTTGAGAATTCCATAAACAAATAAAACTCTTCCAAAAAAGTCCCCTAAAAAGGTGGTTAGCAGCAACAACTCTCCAAATTGAAATTACTTTAGCTACAATTAGTCCTATAAGGCAACTGATTTAAAAATTAACATTAATGATTCCATTTCAGAAAAATATACTCTTAAATTTTACAATTATTGTGGGTCTGGACATGTGTCATACAAATCCTGGTTTCGAAATCACACCTTATCTAGAAGGGTATAGAGACCCAAAACTAGATAACCTTAACCTTGAAGGACCAAAAATGGTTTGGGTACCTAAGAGGAGATAACAATCTTGTTTCTGTAGGAACACCGCAAGAAAACAAAAGAAAAATGATACCCAGATAGCGGATGTTCAAATCAAATGATGGGTGATAAAAATTTGTTCAAATATGTTGTTGAATACAAAGGAGGAAATATTTGTTTTGGTGATAACTCAAAAGGAACAATAATTAGAATTAGTATAATTAATTTTATTGATTTTTGTGATGTCTCAAATATTTATTTAGTGACAGAACCTGTAACACCCTGTATCCAAAAAAGTACAAAAATGCAGATTTTCAGTAGTTGTAGGTGCCAGTGATGGAGCCAATTACAGACTGTTAGTCGATTTACAGTCCTTTACTCGACTCAGTCGATGGGCAAGCTAACTCTCAACTCCAAGTCAAAAATGACGGTCAACTAGTATAGACCGTCACTCGACTTACGGTCCATCAATCGACTCTGTTGATTGATCAGCTTACTTCCAGTTCTCAGTTGCAAATAATGGTCGAGCAGTATAGACCGTCAGTTGACTTACGTGTCGTTAGTCGACTCCTTTGATTCCCCAGCTGACTTTCAACTCTCAATCACAAACGACTATCGACCAGTACGGTCCGTTAGTCGACTTATGGTCCATTAGTGACTCTGTCAATTCTCGACCTGACTTTTAACTCTCAATCAAAAACGATGGTCGGCAAGTATGAACCGTCAGTCGACATATGGTCCGTTAGTCGACTCTGTCAGTTACTCCAACAACATTTAAGTCAAGGATCTTTTAGTCTTTTCCCACTTTGTTTAAACCTAAGATTTATCATTTTGACCCTAAATCATCATATTTTAGTCAGTTTAAGCCTAGAAACATAACTAAAACTTACGTAAGTCAAATCATTAATCAAAAACTTAAAAAATTAGAAGCAAGAAATGAGAAAAAGGTTAAGAATCCTAGTTCAAGAATGCAGCAAGGTTCCAACAGTTTCAGCCCCGAAATCTAAATGTTTCTCCTTGAATTTCATCACCAGGTATGTAAGATTTCACAAGTTGGTTCCTTTCACCCATTGGGTCCCTAGTTTTCAGTAAGATTCTTGATTCCCATACCATGATTAGACCTAGGTTTCTAAAACCTCAACAGAACTTCATGAATTATTTAGTTATATGTTCTAAATTAGATTACCATGTTATTACTCATATTATTGCATGAATTTCAAAACCCTAACTATGTATTTCTTTATTTCATGAATTACAAATACTAGGTCATATATTTCAGTTACTTCATATATACATGCCTCAGTTATAAATGCATAATTACAAGATTAATTGTTGCATTCTTAGTTTGTATGTTAAGTTTTGAGTTATCCAGTATTTACAGAAACTCAGTCATAATTAATTAATTATAGAATTAATTGGGAGTAGTATAATATTGAGTTGGACTAGGGTTCAACGTTATCAATTAGTCCTAGAACTACTAGCCAAGTAGGTTGTAAGTCCCCTTCGTGGACAATCAATTTAGTGATCACGCCATCATGCCTTTATACCTCTGGAAGGGTATATTGGGTACTCTCGAAAGCGCGTATACATTGGACCCCACATTTAGCTCATGTGGTTTTATTATAGGTTATTAGTAGCTCCCACAGTTCAGTCAAACTCTAATGCATTGACCATATTTACAGTTTAGTTATCATTCAGTTTCAAGATGTTATTAATTTGGTCATTGCATCCAGTTAGCTCAGATTTCAATATATCATGTTCAAATTATTATACTTGCTTTTGTGCTTGTTCAGTTATGTTTTATTTCAAGTTTACTCTATCCTACATGCTCAGTACCTTCAAGTACTAACGCATACATGCGCTACATGTTCTCGTGATATAGGTTCAGGTGCTCAGTATCTAGATCGTGCTTTGGACTTTCATTCTCCAGTTCAGCAGATTAAGTGGCGAGTCCTTATTATTCGAGGATAATAGTCATGGGTTCATTTCAGTCATTTAGTTTCAGTTTTTGCTAGACTTAATTGGGGCTTGTCCCACAATTTCTAGTCAGTTAGAGGCTTATTTTAGACATAGTTTTAGTTTAGTATTTAGTTAATATTTCATTTGCATTAAAGTCATTGTTTCTAAATATCTCACTAACAGAATATGGGTATTCCCCATCTTATATGTTTAAATTATGATTTAGCTTCCGCATTCAGTGTATTATATTTAGTATACTCATGATCATGCCACCAGGGTTAGCTTAGGATCACTTGTGGTCCTAGGTTCTGTGTCCACATCTCGAGGGTAGCTCGGGGTGTAAAAAAACCTGGTATCATAGCACTAGGTTTAAGTGTCCTAGAATATATGAAAAGCCGCACTCAGTAGAGTCTTTTTCATGGGTGTGAAGTGCACCACATCTAATGAAAGGAAGGCTATGAGGTGTTTTAGAAAAACTTCACTTTATTGATATTTTTATCGTGCGTTGGTGTGATATTCTTTCTAATCCATCGTTATAATCTTATGATCATGACTCCTTGTAGAGCTTAGGCATGGAATTCTAACGCATGCAATGCTAACGCAGTTCCTCTAGTACCAGATAAAAAAGTTCTAATGCATACTTTCACAACATTAATTCATCTTTTGGCTCAAAATATGACAACCTAAAACAATCAGAAGGTTCCAGTTCCAACTAATAGAAATGGTGGATTAGTGGAAGATAGTTTTCGACATTTTTTAGGGAGAATCCACCTGAGTTTTAGGGTCCCAATTTCTGTGAGGACCCACAAAAGTTTATTGATGAGGTCAAGAAAATATTTGGAGTGATGCAAGTAATTGGTAGTTATAGGGTGTAATTAGCATCCAACCAGCTTAAAAATGTGACTTATGTATGGTTCACTCAGTGTAAAGAGAATAGAAACTACATTGTCTTTTGCAACTGAATATAGCAATAAATATAAGTATTAGTCCAGAAACTCTCTTATAGCCTTTATCATTCTCTATTCTAGTCGGTGATCCAGTTATAGTTAGACGCATATACAAAAATTTCCCTGTCACAGTATCTTAGAAAGACACCTCAGCAAATTTTGTAGAGTTAGAAATGGTAGACCTTGATGTCATTCTAGCATGGATTGGTTATATTCCTATTATGCCTTAGTAGATTGTAGAACTAGGATTGTTCGTTTTATGTTTCCAGAAGAATCAATATTAGTGTGGAAAGGTAGTAGCTTAGCGCCTATGGGTTGATTCATTTCTTACCTTAAGGCCATAAAGATTATCTCTAAGGGTTATATCTATCATCTAGTTTGGGTCAAAGATTCTATCTCTGAAACCCTATCTGTTGAGTCAGTTCCAGTAGTCTGTGAGTTTCAAGAAGTGTTTCCAGAAGATCTTCCAAAGTCCCTCCCGAAAGGGAAATCGACTTAGGAATTGATCTCCTTATAGATACCCAGCCTATTTCTATTCCTCCTTACAGAATGGCTCTAACAGAACTTAAGGAATTGAAAGGGCAGTTGAAAGAACTTCTAGATAAGGGCTTCATCATACCTAGTATATCACCATGGTGTGCACCAGTGTTGTTTGTAAAGAAGAAAGATGGTTCTCTTAGAATGTGCATTAACTATAGATAGTTGAACAAGGTCATAATCAAGAGTAAGTATCCCATCCCCAGGATTGATGACTTGTTTGACAACTTCATGGTGCTAGTCACTTCTCAAAGATAAACCTCAGATCGAGTTATCATCAGCTTAGAGTCAGAGATAGTGACATTCCAAAAATAACCTTCAAAACTCTATATGATCATTATGAATTTTTAGTTATGTCATTCAGACTAACCAATGCTCCTGCAACTTTCATAGATTTGATTAAGAGAGTGTTCAAGCAGTGCTTGGACTTTTTCGTTTTTGTCTTTATTGATGATATCCTCATTTACTCTAGGAATGAGGAAGAATATGCGAGTAATCTGAGAATGATTTTACTGACTCTCAAGGATGGCCAGTTATTCACTAAGTTTAGAAAATATTAGTTCTGGTTGCAATCTGTTGCTTTCCTTGGTCACATTGTATCTAGCGAAGAGATCTGAGTGGATTAATAGAAGATAGAAGCATTGAAACAATGGCCTAGACCTACCTCTGCTACAGATATCAGAAGTTTCTAAGGTATAGCCGGTTATTACAAAACTTTTGTGGAAAGTTTCTCATCCATAGACTCACCATTGACTAGGTTAACTTAGAAGATGGTCAAGTTTTAACGGTCAGATGATTCTGAGAAAAGCTTTGCAGAATTGAAAACAAGATTGACTACAGCTCCTGTGTTGACTCTACCAGAGGGTTTAGATGGTTATATGATATATTTTTATGCATCCAGAGTTAGTCTAGGTTGTATGTTGATGCAGCGAGATAAGGTTATAACTTATGCCTTTAGACAACTTAAGGTTCATGAGAAGAACTATCCAACACATGACCTCGAGCTTGCAGCAATGATGTTTTCACTCAAGATATGGAGACACTACTTGTATGGTGTTCATGTAGATGTGTTCACTGATCATAAGAGCCTTTAGTATGTACTCACCCAGAAATAGTCGAATCTTTGCTAGAGGAGATGGCTTGAGTTCCTTGAGGATTCTAATATGAGTGTTCATTATCATCCTAGTATGGCTATTCTAGTAGCAGATGCTCTTAGCATATTATCTATGGGTAGTTTAGCCCATGTTGAGGAAGAAAGGATGGAGCTAGTGAAGGATGTTCACAGGCTTGCTCGCTTTGGAGTTTGACTTATGAGCCTATCAGACAATGGTGTAACAATTCAGAATGGAACAGAATCTTATTTGGTAGTGGAGGTTAAGTAAAAGCAAGACAGTGATCCAATATTGCTTGAACATAGCGGTGCATTCCATAATCAAAGAGTATAGGTTTTCTCCTAAATGGGAGATGGTGTACTTCGCTATCAGGGTAGATTGTGTGTATCCGATGTGGGCGAGTTGAGAAAGCATATTCTTGAAGAAGCCCATAAATTTAGGTATTCTATTCATCCATGTGCCACTAAGATGTACCACTATCCGTGGGAAGTCTATTGGTGGAATGGTAAGAAGATGGATATAACATATTTTGTGAGTAAGTGCCCCAATTTCCAGCAAGTCAAGGTAGAACATCAGAAACCAGGAGGTATGACTCAAGATATTGATATTCCTACTTGGAAGTAGGATGTGTTCACTATGGATTTCATCATAGGGTTACCTTGTACTCGCAGACAACATGACTCCATTTGGATCGAGGTCCTCAGTTTACCTCTCATTTTTGGAAGTCATTTCAGAAGGGTCTTGGTACTCAAGTTAACCTTAGCAAAATATTTCATCCACAGAAGGATATGTTGAGACCTTGTGTGATTGATTTCAAGGTAGTTGGGATGATAACCTCCATCTTATTGAGTTTGCCTACAACAATAGCTACCGTTCCAGCATTCAGATGACCCCTTATAAGGCTTTGTATGGGCGTAGATGTAGATCTCCTATTGATTGGTTTGAAGTAGGTGAATCATCTTTGATTGGGCCAGATTCAGTCTTTTATGCTATGGAAAAAGTTCAACTCATTAGAGATAGACTAAATACAACCCAGAGTCATCAGAAATTTTATACAGATGGGTTTTCCTGAAAGTGCCATGTATAAAGGGGGTGATGAGATTTGGCAAGAAAGTGAAGCTCAGTCCTAGATATGTAGGCCCTTACAAGATGTTGAAAAGGGTTGGCAAGGTGGCATATGAGTTAGAGTTACCAGAAGAACTAGCAGCAGTGCATCCAGTCTTCCACAACTCGCTCTTGAAGAAGTGTGTGGGTGATCCAATCTTTGTAGTGCTATTAGAGAGTGTGGCGGTGAAAGATAGTCTTTCTTATGTGAATGTACCAGTTGAGATTCTTAACCGTCAGGTTAGAAGGTTGAGAAACAAAGAAGTCACTTCAGTCAACGTTTTGTAGAGAAGACATTCCATAGAGGGAGCTACTTCAGAAGCAGAAGCATCCATGAAAGCCAAGTATCTTCACCTCTTTCCTTCCGATATCACTACAACTTGAGGTAATATTTCTTCTTCATTTTTTCATTCATGCATGCATGAATTCAGCCTTAGATCATGTTCCCTAAGTTCATACTTGATTTTCCGCATATTTGCATGTTCTTGGAACTCAATTCAATCATAAACTCAGTCCTCAGTATTTAGTAGTAGGGATTGAAGATATCTCCCTTTATATAAGCTATTTTAGTCATCATTCGAGGACGTATGGTCCCAAGGGGCAGATAATGTAACACCCCGTATCAAAAAAAGTACAAAAAATGCTGATTTTAAAAAGATGCAGGTGCCACCTACGGAGCCAATTACGTACCGTCAGTCAACTTGTGGTTTGTTAGTCAACTCTGTCAGTGACGCCAATAGCTCTTAATTAGATTAAGCCTAGAAACATAATTAAAACTTACTAAGTCAAATCATTAATCAAAAACTTAAAAAATTAGAAGCAAGAATCGAGATTAAGGTCAAGAACCCTAGTTCAAGAACGCAGCAAGGTTCCAGTAGTATTAGCCCCGAAATCTAAATATTTCTCCGTGAATTTTATCACCAGGCATGTGGGAGTTCACTAGTGCGTTCCTTTCACCCATTACGTCCCTAGTTTTCAGTAATATTTCTTGATTCCCATACCATTATTAGACCCAGGGTTTCTAAAACATCAACAAAACTTCATGAATTAGTTAGTTATATGTTCCAAATAAGATGACCATGTTATTACTCAAATTATTGCATGAATTAGAAAACCCTAACTATGTATTAGTTCTTGAATTACACATGCTAGGTCAGATATCTCAGTTACTTTCAGATATACATGCCTCAATTATAAATGCATAATTACCAGATTAATTGTTGCATTCTCAATTTGCATGTTCAGTTTTGAGCTATTTAGTATTTACAGAAACTCAGTCATAATCATTTAATTGCATAATTTATTAGGATTAGTATAATACCGAGTTGGATTAGAGTTTTGCGTACCCAATTAGTACCAGAACTACTATCCAAGTAGGTTGTAAGTCCCCTCGGTGGGTAATCAGTTTAGTGATCAAGCCAGCATTCCTTTATACCTCTGGCAAGGTATATTGGGTCCTCTCGATGGGGCGCATACATCGGATTCCATATCTATATAATGTGGATTTATTATCGGTTATTAGTAGCTCCCACAATACAATCAAACTCTAATGCATTGACCATATTTACAGTTTAGTTATCATTCAGTTTCAGCATGTTATAAATTTGGTCATTGCATCCAGCTAACTCAAAATTTAATATATCATGTTCAGATTATTATACATGCTTTTGTGCTTGTTCAGTTATGTTTTATTTCATTTTTAATCTATCCGACATGCTCAGTACCTTCAAGTACTGATGCATACATGCGCTACATCTTCTCGTGTTGTAGGTTCAAGTTCTCAGCATCCAGATCACACTTAGATAAATTTTTGATCTCCAGTTCAGCAGATTTAGTGGTGAGTCCTCATTCTCCAAGGACAAAATTCATGAGTTCATTTCAGTCTTTTAGTAATTTAGTTTAAGTTTTTGCTAGACTTTGTTGGGCTTTGTCCTAGCATATCTAGTCTGTTAGAGGCTTATTTCAGACATAGTTTCAGCTTAGTATTGAGTTAATATTTTCTTTGTATTAAACTCATTATTTCAAATATCTCAGTTATAGAATATGGGCATTCCCCATCTTTTCTGTTTAAATTAAGATTTAGCTTCCGTATTCAGCTTATTATCTTTAGTATACTGATGATCATGCCAGCATGGTTAGCTTGGGATCACTTGTGGTCCTAGGTTCCGTGTACGCATCTCGGGGTGTGAAAAAATTTAAATACAATCTCTTGATTGTTAGTTAACTATGTGGCTCATTGGTAGAAGTCCATTTTAAAAAGAATCGATGCTTGATAAAAGATTCATCTCAAAATAATCTACTACAAGGAAGCAGAGAAGAAAATGTATTCATTCTTGACTCTGTAAAAAATAATGGATATCATATATGTCTATCTTAAATGACTGATGATCTCTGGATTTGGCATAAGAAACTTGGCGATGCAAACAAGATATGGATAGAGAAGCTGGATAAAAATGAGTTGGTAATTAGGTTGCTCAAGCTAGACTATTCAAAATATCACACATTTGCAAAGCGTGTCAAATGGGTAAGCAAGCAAAAAACTCATTTTATAGCAAGGATATTGTCTCCACAAACAAACCCCCACAACTCCTACAAATAGACTTATTTGGACCTACCAGAACAGCCTACATCGAATAGTTGATGATTATTCTCGTTTTACTAGGGTTATATTTTTAACTCACAAGGATGATACTCTAAGTTTTTTTGAGATTTTTTGTGATAAAGTTCAAAGAGACAAAGGTTATTTTATTTCTTCTTTAAGAAGTGAACATGGAGGAGAATTCAAAAAAAATTGTTTGAAAAGTTCTTAGAAAGGCTATACTCACAACTTCTCTTCACCTCGATCGCCCAACAAAATAGAGTTGTGGAAATAAGAATAGGACATCGCAATATATGTCAAGAACAATGATTGTTAAGCGCTCTCTTCTTCAAAAACAATTGGGTAGAATTTGTAAGTACAACCTGTCATGTGTTGGATAGATGTTTAATTAGACCCATTCTGAATAAGACACCCTATCAATTGTGGAATGCTAAGATATATAACATTGGTTACTTCCATATATTTGGGTGTAAATTTTTCATTCACAACAATGGCAAGGATAATATTGGTAAGTTTGATGCATGAAGCGATGATGGTATATTTCTTGGCTACTTAATTTCTAGTAGATTTCATCGAGTTTTTAATAAGCGTACTTTTCCTTTTGAAGAATCTATTCATGTTGTTTTTGATGATTCTAAAAAATTTGTTGAGGTAAGAGTAAACTCAAATGATGAAGAAAATCAAATGTCTGTATCAACTCAAAAGGGGATAAATAGCACTGAACAGTCAACTGCAAGAAAACCTTCAATCGATCCTATTGTCGAATCAGTTCCAAATGAATGAAGAAGCTAACCAAACTATCCAAGAAAATTTATTGTTGGAAATCTAAGTTAAGGTATAACGACTCAAGTATCAAGAAGAAATGAGACACATGTCGCACTCATCTCTCAGCTAGAACCTGAGAAACGTAAACTCTTTTCAATGAACATTGGATCAAGGCCATAAAAGAGGAATTATATCAGTTCGACAAAAATAATGTTTGGACTCTAGTCCCTAAACCTGATGATAAGTCCATCACTGGAACAATATGAGTTTACAGAAACAAACTGAATGAATGTGGAGAAGTGATCCACAACAAAGCTCGTTTAGTGGCTCAACGTTACTCTCAACAAGAAGGTGTCGACTATGATGAACTTTTTTCTCCTGCAGCAAGGTTAGAAGCTATTCGCTTACTTCTAAATTTTGCTGCCCATAAAGGCTTTAAATTATTTCAAATGTATGTGAAATGTGCTTTCCTAAATGGGTTTATTGAAGAAGAAGTTTTTTTGTAAAACAACGGGTTTGAAAATCCAAAATTTCCGTATCATGTTTTAAAACTTTCAAAAGCTCTCTACGATTTTAAACAAGCACCTCGTGTGTAGTTTAAAAAGCTTAGCATGTTTTTGATTGATCATGTTTTTACTCGAGGAAAAATTGATCACTCTTTTTATTAAAGATCCTCCTTTGGGAATCTTATCATTCAAATTTATGTTGATGACATTATTTTTGGGAATGCTAATAATTTTTTGTGCAAGGAATTTTCCGAGCTTATGCAAAACGAATTCGAAATGAGTATGGTGGGAGAGTTTACTTTCTTTCTCGGACTACAAATTTATTAATCTGAGAAAGGTATATTCATGTGTCAATCTAAGTACAGCAAGGAACTTATTCAAAAATTCGGTATGGAAAATTCAAAATCCTTAGGAACTCCATGAGTTTCACTTGCTCTCTTAACAAGGATAAAGAAGGTAAGAAAGTTGACGAAACAAAATACAGAGGTATGATTGGTTCATTACTATCTGCCATAGTCGACAGACATTATGTTCAGCGTATGCACGTATGCAAGGTTCTAGTTAGCTCCTAAAGAATCTCATCTTTTTGTTGTAAAGCGTATATTCGTTATCTAGTGGGAACATGCTCCTTCGGATTCTGTTACCCAAAAGAACAAAACTTCTTTTTTGAAGGTTTTTCTGACGCTGATTATGCAGGTGATAAAGATGACCTGAAAAGCATCAGTGGCTCATGACAAATTTTGAGAAAACCTTTGGTTTCATGGAATAGAAAAAAATCAGGGATCTGTGTCTCTCTCTACTACGGAATAATGCTATTGGTCAATGTTGTGCTCAAATTGTATGGATGGTTCATCAATTCAGCGACTTTGAATTATTTTTTTAAACATGTTAAAATTATGTTTGATATTTCTAGTGCTGTTTGTCTCTCAAAAAATAATGTGCATCATTATAGTAAGCATATTGACTTAAAATATTATTTTATTTGAGATCATGTTTTAAATGGTGATATTGAAATTGGTTTCATAAGTACTGATTTTCAACTGGTTGATATTTCAAATAAACCCCTTTTGGAAGAAAGATTCTGCCGTCTTAGAAAATCTCTTAATATTGTCAAAAATCCCTTAAATTGCTGAATTTATTTCTAGCCTTTATTGTGTGCTCATCCTTCCATATCTCTATGTTTTTCATTTTTGCTTATGCCAAATGGGGAGAATATTATTATTATCATCTATATTATATGAAAGTGGTCTTGGTATGTGATGTCTTATTGTTATTGATGTCCTACTGTTATTGTATTCTCTAATTGTTGTCCTTCCAGTAACTTATATATGTATGTTGCATCTCTATAAATAAACTACTGAGGGAAAGAAAGTTTAAATCTTCGTTGACTACTCCTCACTACATTCAGGGGAGCAAACCTCAACCTCAACTTCATAAAGACGACTACACAAACAGGGAAGTATTACTATAAAATATTGTCATCATCAAAAAGGGGGAGATTGTTAGTGTAGATTTTTTATGATAATCAGCTTAAATAGTTAAGGACAAATAAAAAGGGAAATAATCAAATAAGAAGAATATTCTCACAACAAGATTGAAGATCATCAATCAATGATTGGGAAATTTGAAATGCAGAAATCTTGCAATACATCAGAAAAGTAATTCATGGAAGATCACAAACAAGCTGCCAATAAATAAGAAAAGTGTAAGATCTTGATTTGATCTCCAATGGACATATTTAATCAATGGAAGCTGCAAGAACAAATCAATCAAGAAAAGAAGGGATCTCCAAATGACTAGATACAATTCAAGGAAGCTACAAGAATGAATCAAACAAGAAAGGAAGGGATCTCCAAATGACTACATAAAATTCAAGGAAGTGGCAAGAATGAATCAAACAAGAAAGGAAGGGATCTCCAATGGCTATATACAATCAAGAAAGTTACTGAAGTAGAGACATAAGGAAAGGATCACAAACTGTCTGTAAGCTATTAAGGCTAAACAAGTAAATAAACCTTAATCTTTATTCTTGCAAAATAAGGATATCTTGTCTTTTTTTCAAGGATCAAATCTGTTGGGTTTCTATCTCGTAATACAGAACCTCTAGGCGTAACCTTTCGCTTAATACTAGAATCGAGAATTAAAACATAGCATCTGAGGTTGCACTAATCGAGGATTCATAGACCAGATTCAAGTCTTGACCCTATATAAAGACATCACACTGAAAGTGGAAAAATTGTACAACAAGTCTGAATCATCTCATCGCTCCGTACTCTAGTTTTGATAAGCATTGTGTTACTTAGTTCTACCGTGCAAACAAAAAAGAGAAAAGAGATAAAAATTGCTGGTAAGGTGTTGTATCAAAATAGAAAAGTGAAAAGAAACAGAGTGTAAATTGTAAAGTCACACTAAACTTTGTACTCCCATCAAAAGTTTCCAAGGCTAGAAGAGAACACACTTGCAAACCAAGGGGACTGGACGTTAGATCCACATTGGATCCCAACCAGTATAAAAATAATTGTATATCAATTTTACTTAACCCATTTTTTGATTCTATTCATACCTATCTGTAATCTGTAGTCGAATGATGTTTTGTTCAAGTCAACTACTCACAAGAAGAAAATTATAAAAATAGTATTTCACTCCCCCTCTTGCGCTTTCAAATGTTCTAATATTTGTTTTTATATTGCTGGTTGTGATTCCTGATAAAGGAAAATAGTTGTGGTAAGCTAGCAGCCCAGATGGAACTAGTCAATTTATGATGATAAAGGAAAATAGTTGTGGTAATCTAGCAGCCCATATGGAACTAGTCAATTTATGATGATAAAGGAAAATAGTTGTGATAAGCTAGCAGCCCATATGGAACTAGTCAGTTTATAATAAATTAAGTTTGTATTGCCTTTTGGAAAATTTTTATTGTCGTGCTAGTTCATTCAGATCCCCTAATTAAATGAGGTGAAAAACATTAGTTTGTCAAACTAGCAACTTGAGTGATCTTATAAAGTTTTTCTGATGCTACAAATATACTTGATGATGTAGGAACGAGTCTTCTTTTTCAACGAGTAACAACCTATAGATTATGACTTTTGTATTATAGTAGAGGAACAAATAATTTCTTCTTAAAAGGGGATTACCATGACATGTGGTTGGGTCGGGACAAGAGAGACGTTGTTGTACTCAATACAGCTCAGGAAATTTAGGGGGAACCATCTCCAGCGTGACTTAGATTGATTTTTCCTCTGTGTAACCAAGGCTACTCTATTAACACTTTATATTTATATTTCCCTTAAAATGAGACTTGAACTGTTGGACATATCAATCGTTAGTCTCAAGCCCCAATCAGCCTCAAGACCAATATTAGAACCGAGGCACAAACAAGGGATCAAAAACTACCTCCATAAACTTTTCATCTTCTTTTTAGAGTTTCTACCAAATAAGGCTCTCAAAATTGTATTTTACTTTTGCTTTGAGCAATTTAAACAATCCCTGCTCTGGTAATTTAGCCGAAAAGAAATGAGTTTGATCCACCTTAACCAACCTGTCTTTACAAATTTTTACTTTTAATCAAAATGACAATTTTTTTGGATAAACACCCTTGTCCGTTGGTTCATTACCCAAATTCTGTTAGGTATGAGTAATCTTGCATATCTCATTTGTTATTGTAAGTTGTTTGATCTGATGAGCTCCTGAGAAGGAAAACAAAATATTAATTTTTCAAAAAGAAGTATTTGCTTTTGTTGGAAGGGGATTCATTTTATTGTGTATGTTTTTGGAAGTAATATTTTAGTAGTTCTGGAATTATAAAGTTGTTGTGCTGGATTCGGTGCTTGGGATGTATGGCAATATTAGGATGTTTTATTTATATAATATTCATATTGTCAGGTGTGTTTATGTTATCCTTGGTAGACTTAGCTCGCGTTTGACCATAGATTTTGTTGAAACTTAAAAATAGATAAGTTTTTGAATTTGAATTGAAAAATAATTTTTGGAACTTGAAGTCGTGTTTGGATAAAAATTTGATTTATGGTGAATGGAAATGAAATGTCACCCAAAAGCTGATCAAATTTACCCTCGAATTAGAAGCTCTTCTTGGTGGCTCGAAAATAGTTGCAGAATATTCCATCGCTCCAATTGAAATCGAACTTGACTCCATTGAGGTAATTAAAGCATTAGAAGATACTCAGCCTATTTACGAAACTTCAACTAATTCTTGCAGATTGGTTATGAAGAAATTGGGGAATCCATCGGTCCGCCATAGCTTCCGACAAGAAAACAAGGTCGCAGACGTTTTGTCAAGACTAGGTACCAAACTAACACCATCCGTACAAGCTACAATATTTACTCCTCAAGATCGTACTCTGTCTCTTATCAAGGAGGATCGATAAGGAGTAATATCTACTAAAAAAGTATTAAGGACTACTTGTAATGAGTTAGCATGTTTTGGTAATCTAACTGTATTAGCCAACAATGGCTACAATGTACAGGCCAATAGGCACCCAAACTCTGTAATCCCGAATGGTAATATATATATCTATATATATATATATATATATATATATCTATATAGAGAGATATATATCTAGATAGATAATAGTATAATTATCTTATTAGCCAAAAAAAATGTGCCCGAAAATTAATGGCAGAACTAGAGTTTATTGTTTATTTAGGTGATTATAGAAATATATTCTGGACTGATTATTTTCTAACTCAAATCAACTAGAAGTTTTCTAATGATTTGAGCCTTCCCAAGTTACCTTCTTTTAAGATAGCTAATGAACAAGAAACAAAGCTTCTCTTGATGCTTTGGTGGTAGAAAATAAAAATAAAGTAGTTGCGGCTGAATCTGAAGTAGATTTTATGGACATACTCGTTAGCCTTCTCACTTTACCATTGGGAACGATAATACGGCTTATTAAAGCAGATGTAGGGGTTGTTAGTTGTATGAAAAACTTGTACCAAAGTGTTCAAAACATTGGCCAATAAGAGTAAAGCAAAACCATGTTGTTGAATTTAACAAATCCCTATGCAAAGTATTGCAAGAACCTGAGAGTTAACGTGGATGATTTGGGCTATAAAAAGTAGTATGATTGCTCAGGTAGCAATCGTAAGAGCCATTACACAAATGTTAAGTGCCATTGTGGAGGGATGATTAATAAAGAGAAGTTCTTGAAAGATCTGGCTGAAAATACATGTCTTTATGAGTATATATGTTTTTTCTCAAAGAAGGGATATGGTTTCTAAACAGTGATGATTTACAGTTCAAGTGTGCCTCTCCAAGCACTCTTATTCAGATGCTTTCTAATGTTGGCCTAGCTGACATGAATCAGATCACAGAGATGCACGTAGAAGTTTGCATGGATGAGGTTATATCATTCATTTGAAATAAGGAACAAGAAATAATAATCATTAATTTACAAAGACATTACATATACATCCAAATTTTATATTGTATCTCTGGTGATATGGTCTCCTGTTTGTTTGTTTTTCATGTTTTATTGTACTTTTTGTAGATTGTCATTTCGTTTGTTTTTCATGTTTTATTGTACTTTTTGTAGATTGTCATTTCCAGATAGCATGATCCTTATCCATCCATTTATGCAATTCATCTGCTTGCACGTTCATTGATCTCAAAAACTTCCTTGTCTGATGTGTTTCTGCCTATAAAGATATGTGTGTGCCTATTTCGCTTTAGGAGGTATCAGAGCGGAGTTTTGGGTAAAAACCTTTCGATTTTTGCTAATTCTCTTCCTGTTGTACCATGTACAAGACGATAGCAGTGGCGCAGTGTCAGCTGCCCCCCCCCCCCACCTTATAAACTTTCCCTATCACTCTAATGAACCTCTTTCCACTTGTTCTATTAACTTTCGTATGGGATGTAACTCCGATGCAACATAATGGATGTAGACCTCCGAAAAAAAGATGTGTGTAAAACTGAACACTGAAAAAATCTCAAGAGAAATAAAACATTTGATGATCTAATCAAATAATAGTACTATGGTTCGAGAGAAAGTAACAGTGTCTACTCGTACACTACAGTGGAAGTGTGTTGAATCAAGAACAGACAGTAAACGCCTTATTCTGTCTCCACTTATGAAAGGCCAAGTCGACACAATAGGCATTGCGATGCGAAGAGCTTCACATAGGCCTAACTCAACCTCAATGTTAGTTCTTGAGGGGAGGATTGACCGAGTATATATAAGGATACCTCTATTACATTTCTCAACCAATATGATATTTTTACCCACTCTAACAACCCTCCCCCGATAACACCCAGAGCCAAGTGGAGCGTGGACCGGGAACCCAAACAAGGATGGAGCTGACTCTGATACCATGTAAAGATATGATACCTGGACATAACTCAACCCCAAAAGCTAGCTCAGGATTGCTCAAGTCAATATAAATATATCACCCGTCCATTCTCCAGCCAATGTGATATGTTTACCCACTCTTACACTACCGAAGAAAAACAAAAAAAAAAGCAAGATTCGACACAATCCCAATGCTTGAGTTTGGAAATTTGTCATCCATTTCTGAAAATGGAAAAAGTCTTGACACAAAGAAGTTAGAGGTGAAGCTAATAGTAAGAAAGTCTGCAAACATGGTCTTGTGTGCAGAGGCCTAAGTATCCAACTAGCAACGGTAATGGAAGTGTTTAGAATCATATTGTGCTTTACCATAATTCTGAAAATGCAGAAGTTCAATTCTTTGACCCAAGGGAACCTGTACCTCTAAAGAATAAACACCCTCAGAAGTTCATGAAAATTTCTAAGGCACCATCCCTTTTCTATGTACTGGACAATTTGGAAGTGAGACCTTTGTCTTCTTCACCAACTATGTGCTTACTCCAAGAGCTAAATGTGCCTTTATATGATATTGAATAACAAGTGATCAGGATTGGAGAGTCTGAAGCATTAAGCTTGTTGAATGTCTCTTTAATGTAATCATTATTAGCTTTGACAGTGGGCCTAAATCACATGTTGAAGAAGCATATCGACCAAGACGTGAAGTCTAACTTAAGATGTTCTTAGGCTGGTTAGCAAACACTAGTATTACTTTTGTAAGTATTTTTATTGTATTTACACTCACTTGCCTTAATTCTTGTGGTTAACCTCAAAACTTGCCCTCACTCTCGCGTAAATCAAAACTGTAATGCAGAGTTGACTCTTGATTGAGTCACGCTGACGTCAAACCAAAGAAGGGAGAAATTGGGACTTTACTTTTAATGATTCCCTAATATTTTTGTGGTATAATTAGTCATTGGATTCTTTTCTCTTTACTCTTTTGTCTGTTTACTTTGTCCTTAACCTCTCCTTCTTCTTTAGAAACGTCTTATGTTGATGTCACCATCAGTCTTGATTAACTTCAAATTACCTTTTAGTTAATATTCCTAAATGAAAATGAAAAGCCAAGTAAACCTGAATTAGCATTAAACTCTTTCCTTGTATCATAAGAAACATACCTTTTTATATTCCAACAAACTTTTAACTCCCATTCCAAAGTTAAAAAATTTTGTTCAAACTATTCAAATGGCTGCTAATGATCAAGAATGTAGAGTTCCCGTAAAGCTTTTAATAGATGAAAAGAACAAAAGAGTTATTGTTGCTGAAGCCAACAAGGATTTTGTGGATATATTATTCAGTTTCTCAACTCCCTTTCCAATGGAACAATAATAGAATCTAACAGAAGAAACCAGTGTGATTGAAAAAACGTACAAGATAATAAGATTGCAAAGATACAATTGAAAATAAAATGAATGAAAGAACAGAAATAATCTTCTCTGCCTGAGGAATGGATATCTCGCTCTGTTTAAGTAGATTCCAGCCCATTGCCAAGCAATGGGATTTCACCGGTCCAGCAGTAGTCCTCTTTGCACGGGCCCCTCCCAGATACAACAACCTTCACAAGTATAAACTCAAAACAACTCTGCGACAAGAGTTGAGTCCAAAGTACAACAAAAAATAAAGCCTCCCTTCAACAATAACGAAAAACTGGTCTTTCCTTTTAGGACTAACAACTTTCACTCTGTGTTTTCTCTTGTTGGTTTGTAATGACCAAACCAAATGAAGACCCCCCACGATTTTGACTACAAGAACGTCTTACTAGAAATGAATAGAAAAAAATAAGGCTGTAGTAAATAGTGAGATAATGGACTTAGGAGTTTCAGAGCGTGGTAACATAGGTCTACCCACAATGGACCCGTGGAGTTACATAGGTTACAAAGAGTAATTGAGAAATGTAAGGAACCCTCAAACATAAAGAAAGTGATGTTCGCATACCATCATGCTATGGATGGACGTCGAAGGTATCCATTCCAATTTTTATGCGAATGTTTTATTCGTACAATTGAATTCAACCAATTAAAGCCAACGTTACCATTGGCATTACAGGCTACACATGTCAAGATGAATAGCACCTTGACTTAATGGTAGTTTTTAACACACAAATGACCTACCAATGTCATTCTTATAACTCCAAAATAATGCAATTTTACATATGTAAATATCAATATAAAATGCTTAATAACCTAAAATCCCCCAATCAGTTTAATATTTAGATAAGAGAGTATATTAGTTGAAGGAAAAACTACTATGCATAATGAAGGTTAATCGCCTCTGCATTCGCAACCTCCAACTTAGTGAACATGTAAACTTTACTCCAGAGTCGTAGTGGTTTTAGACTGGAAATATGAATGCTTAAGGGAAATAAAATATAACTGCTGACAACATCATAATAAAGGTGTTGACATGCCTTAACAGGCCAGCACATTATGGTCATGTTGTTTATCCCGGCTTCATGAGTTGCTTTGCATTTGAGAATAAGCCCATTTCTCAGAAGCAACCTACTTCCCACACAAGACATAGGTGAATCTGGAGCAGAGTGATACTGTAAGATTAACCAAACGCCACCCATCCCACGGCATAAAATATTCACTTAAGATTTTATTAAACTCAACATTCCAAAACTAAAGGAAAACACGGCACTCACATCACGGATTCGGCCCCAGGAAAAAATTAGTGCATTTCTTGTCAATGATTAGTTGCTTTGACACCTACGTTTATATGATCTCTATCCCTAGGTTGGGTTTACTCATATATGAATCCAAGGATTAGGTAGGGCTTTCCAATCCCATCCCCATCGATGTGCCCATAGCTTTCTCTTGTACGACCTTCGTAGGAGACTTTACAAAGATTATCACAAGATTTGACATAATCAACTACTGGTACCATTTGTCAAATACGATCTTAAATTAATGGTTTGTCCTTCTGATAGGTCTGGGTCATCCCCGTAGTAAATAATGATTTTGAACTTCTACCAATTGCCAGCCCCCGGTGCTCACTCACATTGAATTAAAAATAGGAGGATATTGGTTTTTAAAAAATAAGAAACTTTTGAAGCATTAAATCCTTAACCAATTCGATTCCGCACTAGCTGAAGCTTAAAGAATTAGTTCAAGCCTCCATGGTTGACGTTAGACAATTATAGTTGGATTTTTCTGATTCCATCAAAAACAGCACCACCACATTAAAGTAAAGATCCCATAACTAGTGGTCTCTTTATTTTACTCAGAACAGGAATCACGCAGACAATGTTTCTACATATGCATCACAAAAGCCCTTTAAGTACAGTAGGATATTTTCAAAGAACAAACCACCAAATTGTCATTACAATCAAAATATCTCATACACTCTTGTTTAAAGCATGCCCAAATGTTCATACCTGGCTTGCTTGTAAAACCTGTAAGTATCCAAGCATATGCCAACTATAAGGCCTAGTTGCAACTCAGTCTCACAATCTCAACACTTGCAATTTCCTCACCTACTGCATATTCTTTTGATTTATTACCTCATTTTACACTTTCAACAGGAAAAAGTGAAAACTTGAATCAAAAGGCCCCAGTAGCAACATGAGCGGCAAATCATGAAAGTTATTTTTTTTTTCTTCAAAATTTTCCAACATAATGGATCTGGTCAAGGAAATCCCCCCCTCACATTTGTTCTTCCGTTCTGTTTATGAAAAGCAATTTTGTTTAAAATTGGCCTACCACCAAGATCGTCACCTAAATTAAAAGTCTTCTAAGAAACAATTTTACTTTCATCAATAACATTATGTTAGCCAGCCACAAAGCCATCAACAAATCATCAACGTATAGGAAAATTTGCATCAATGTGCATATTATGCCAAGAATTCGGGATAATGCACTTACCTACCCTCATGTGTTTTAAAACCATGCCTCAATCTGCCGGAAGGAATCAAAAACTTTTTTGGCAATGCTTTGCGGGCCTGGTTTCAAGGCCATACTAGGGCATTTAGTAAGTTTAAATACTCTCGCTTTCTTGGTTATGATTCAAATCACAACCAATCGGCGTGAGTCCTCACCACATCATAAATTTCTCATTAATGGTCTCCATTTAGAAAAGCAGTAAGTTTTTACATCCATGTGATGAATTGCAACCTACAACAAATTGCCACAACCACTAGAAACGAACCAAGTTATAATGGATTGTCAATTCCTTGCACCGGAGAAAAGTATTCCCAAAACATTCTAGGCAGTTCATTCGTTCGTTTAACACATTTTGCAACTAGTCTAGCCCTTGTATATCAATAGAAACCATCGGTTTCAACTTTTTCCTTAATGACCCATTTGCAACCAAGTGTTTTTACAACCCTGCTGGTAAGAAATCAACAACTTCCAAGTTTTATTAGAAATTAGAACGATTTCCCATCCTAATCATTTACAGACTCTTTCCGAAAAATAGAATCATCTTGTGTGAAATTCTAATGCTTATGGCAAGGCCGCGGATATATCACGCTCTCTTTACAGGAGATTCACGCCCCCCACTGCAGCCAAATTTTTTCAACGGCACGAGTCCAGTCGTCTTGGACCTTGTACCCTCAGGATACAACACCTTAAAAGGATATCAACACCACTAGGACAAGAGTTGGAGTCCAAATCTTCTACACCCACCAACACCCACAGAATCCATCCCTCCCTTCAAATAATAAGACCACTCTCTTTTAGAATAAACTCCGTTCACTCTTTGTTTTCTCTTGTGTTTTGTGCTCCCCCGGTACCAACCAAATGGAAAACCACCATTATTTATACTACAGACTGCTTCCTATAATAATATGGAAACGATAAGGACCTCCTCCCCGGATAGGTAAACCAGTGAAGATCATGTTTAGGAGTTGATACCCCTAGGTTACTTAGGTTGATTAATGGGATGTAGAAAGAGTATACCTCGGGGAATTAAGAATGAAATAATTACCGAATAGGACATACAACCCAAGGCATATGCGATAATGTAGAATCGTATCCTTCCCATGTTTATTGGATGTTTTATCTCTACAATTATTAAACCAATAAAGCCAAAAAGGAATGGCCATTACAGGCTACCAGTCAAAAGATGAATACCGCATGATGTAAACTGGTAGTTACAACAACACAATGGCCTACCAATGTTCATTCTTATAACTCCAAAATAAAAGAACCCATTTTACATATGTTGGTAAAGATTAAATTAAAAGGCTAATAATCCTAACCACTGTCACAAAGTTTTATACTGGGATGAACAATTTAACAAATGGGTTAAAACCCCCAAATTTAGCTCGTAACCATTCTTTGACATTTTTCGTAAAAGTGCAAGTCCAATACTTTAAATCCAAGAAATTCCCATGCCTGCTTGAGATGTTTGCAAGTTGAAATTAAATATAGATGATTCTGTTTCCAACAAGTAATTCAAATGCTCTAACGGTGATTGCTCAAACAAGTGTTGGTTAGTTAATGTTAAATGTTGTGGTGGAGAAAGCACAAGTAAGGAGATATTTTCGGATATTAGTAATCCAACAAATGATTATTCAGGTGTTTTTATAAGAGGGGGAATAGAGTTTATAATAACGTGACGACTAAGAGTATGTGGGGTCTCCAATCTTCGTTTGTGCACATGTTTTTGATGGTGGCTCCCCATCCACATGAATCAGTATAAAAGGAGATGTTTGTGGAAGTTGGAAATGAAGAGGTAAGAATCTTGCTTTAATTTATTGATTGCTTAATTAGAGCGGTTAAAGTTTCACATTGGTTGTAGAATAGACTAGTACCTAGTCTTCTTATATAGACTTGGACAATCATCCCATCATGAACTATTGAGTCAGACTCGCATGTCATTATCTTTAAAACCACAAGATTCGAAGTGGTCTATTTGTAGTTTTTGCATGGTATGAACCAAACCCACGGTGACCTTTGGATAAGTACAAGGTCCTCATTACATGAGTTTTGATGAGTTGTCCTTTGTATCACAACCACAGCGGACCTTGTTATCAATCCGGTAATCATAGTCCCGGTTGTTCCACCCCACATGAATTTACGTCCCTTTTGACTGCCCCAGATGCCGAAGCAACCGCCGTATTCTGAAATTTTGTTGGGTTGCACATTCTTTCCCCCCCAATCTTTGGCCCTTGTTTCCTAGACCAAAGTCGACTTCTCACAAACCAATGGCAAGAACGTTTTAAGAACACGGACCTTGTCACATAACATTTTTAAGTCACCTTTCCTAACACAATTTACGCATACCTTACGGTTTTTTGCATACTTGACAAAGTACAGTTCCACCAGAACACATTGCAAGGCATACAAATGAAAAGGGGGAAGAATTACCTTACACAACAACAAACTTGAAAAACCAGCGACGCATATAGTGCTAGCCTTGTTCTAAAAATTATTTTATTATCTGGCTTTATTACATTGAAAAGTATCCTATTGAATCTATTAAACAGGCACATCCAGTCCCTTTTTCTTATGTACGGTAGGTTTGTCGTTAACCCCCCCTTTTGCTCGATAAGTATAAGTTGTCTAGAAGGGATAGGGCTTAGTCGGGGGCCCTAGAATTAATTCGCTACTTTTTTTACGATTTTATCCGCCAACTATTCGATCTACGCTTTCCCCTTTGCCACACCGCCCTCCGAGTATTAACCAACCCCCACTTCTTTCTCAATTTTTGTAATGTTTTAGTTTTGCTGCAAGCTTAGTGTTTTAACACATTTGGAAAAAAGCCTTTCGCTTGCCGTGAGATAGGTCTTTGGTTTTAATCCTTGAGAAGGAGGTTTCCATAACTAACAATTATTCGTGGCTGTTAAAGGCCATTTAATTTCATGTCATTACTTGTCCGGTCTTCTTCCCCCCCTGTGTGATATTTAGACCGGTGTCCATGATCTGACTCGTGGCACGCCATCATATTCCTAACAAGTTGGTTTTTATCAGAGCCCCCAGGCCACTTTTACTCTCTTGTTCACAACCAGAACAGTGCTATTCAGATCGTTAGGGATGGCGCCCCCTGCTCCACTAAATCTCCACTGTAGAAGGAAATCTTCACAAACCAGACCTCCTCATTTCAATGGGCAATTTCCTACGTCTCCGGTGTGAAAGTTGAGAATGCTTGATTTTCTCATGCCTGAAGGACAATGAGCTCTATGGGACACGCTGCTTAGAGCTTGACAACTTATTCAATGATTGAAGAAGCATGGAGAGTAAAACTAGGGTTGGTCCCAAAGCCTAGACACAACCAAATATGATGAAGCAGATAGGCAAGAAGATCGACAAAAGGTTAAAGGCCAAACACTCTCTTGTCTGTCCCGCCGATATGGCAGGAGATTTCCATCGTTGTATCCGCCTGTCGCAGTTTGCCAATACCAGAAATCACAAAGGACTGTTGAACAATACATCTCATGAGGGAGGGAATTGAATAAGTAAAACAAGAGCGCAAAGATTTGACATCTGCCCTTCACTTTTTCTTTTGTTATGAAATTTCAAGGATGAATAGAAGGAGACATCACAATTCATGATATCGTTTCACTAATATTGTCCTCCATATCAATGGTTGATGAAGCCCCTTTGCGGAGAAACCCGACTCGATGGAGCAAGCAATTCTGTGAGGAAAAAGTTTTTCTTCCGAATCCTTCCAAAGTCTTCGGGCAAGCAAGGTTGATGTTATTACTGAAAGCAAAAAGATCTGAAAGTGATGACCAATGGTTGCTATCATTGGAAATCTTGAAGATCATGCGATGCGCCATTCGCGAAATCATAGATCAGTCAAAGAAGGAAGTCAACAAAAAGGATAAGTCTTGATGTTGAAGTGCGAATCTAAACGAGGGACTCTAGTGAGATGATATGTCTATCTCTCAATAGATTTCAAAGATTTGAGATAACAACAAAGGTTTTTAAACCAGGTTTGAGAAATACCATGGCGTCCTCGCAACTGCTTCACCCTACTCAAAAACGATACATGTACAAGTCGTGGAAACCAGTTGGGGAATTTTATATGAGAGGTCCCCACTTACTCACAGAATGGAAATAAATGAATATCATATAAACCACCAAGAGTTGATAAAGAGCATGAGAAAGGAACCTGGTAACCCAAGTAAACCCAACTGATACGTTAAGTTGCTCCGCTAAATACTGTGGTCAAAAAACAGGCCTTTTTGATGCCCACCCCTGGGCGAGGAACTCTCAACGCTTTACTTAGAAGATCTGTATCACCCAAATGTAGTTGGTCAGTCGTGGTGGTTCTGACGTTTTTCAAGACAAAAACCCCCCACATTTATTTCACAAATGAAAGTTTGGTTTGCATGGATACATTCAGATATAATTAAGATAGCAAGAGGAAACACCCGGTAACCTTTCTTCTTGATTATGACAACATGATCCGTTAACAAACTTATTCTCCTTAAAAAATGGAAAACATGTAGCAACTGTCTATCGCACTTGATCTCTCACGTAATGAGCGCTTAACCTCTGATAAGTTTCCACCGCCACACATTGCCCGAATGCTCCGAGTGTGACACGTTTACACCTGAAAAAAATTTAGCCCTTAACCACTTAGAGTCTGCAAGACCTACCAATCGAAGGTCCAAATTCTTAATACAATACGGGTTTTTTAACAAGTTTGACTTAAATTTGACAGCCAAAAAACTTAAAACTTTTGGAAAAATAAATTCTTGCGGTTTGCCCCTTGGAGCCGTAAAGTGAGCCACAACTTGTAATGACCATCTCGCTTAAATCTCCTAAGGTAAGAACATGAAAAAAATCTCGTCATAGTGGACAAAATCTTCTAAGTTGAGGTCAAGTGTAAACAAAATCAGAGCATATTTCAATAACAAAATTTGGTCTTATGACATCCTCTGTCCTTGATTATATTACTCCCTCCCTCCCTTATCCTCAACGGAAGTATCCCTTTTTTTGCTGTTTTTGTATTTTCTGACCAATCTTCTTTGTCTGTCATCGTTGTAGAATGGGATTACAAGAAGTTTTTAGGTTGTACGGCTGGAGAATCACAGTCTCCATCGCAACGACACTCTTGAACCTTATGCAGAGAAGAAAAGTGACCGTATCAAAGAGATGACCCCCCCCATGGTCTTTTTCCTTCCCCAAACCCAAGCCTTTTCAACTGAAAGGTTTTCAAAGAAACACCCTCTACCTCTGATTCTGCCTCACAACAACTCTCTTTGTTACCAAACACTGACTTTCAAAAAAAACTACACCATTTGGACTTTAGAAACAATCGACTCTTTCAGTCCCCTTGTTCACCCCTTTGTCTTGGAATGCTAATTGAAATGGGTGTCCAAGCCCAGAACTAACTCGCTTGATCTTGTTATCACTTGGTCGTGTTGATTTGAGGTCCCCACCTTTTCTCCCAGCACAGTCAATTGTGTTGTTATTTAGGACAACGTATTTGGCCATGTAAACATTTATGTTTTAACCCGCCGTGACATCCAAAAACTTTCTCTCACTCTAAGAAACTTCAAGGAGGACCGGTGTCTCTTTTCCGTGATGGAAGAAGTTTGGGATCACTTTGGGGTGTAAATGCCGGGAACGACTAATGCAACAACTCTTGAAGCCAGAACCATGGATATGTGTGATACATGCTCGATATTGGTTTGTATTTCCTCCTTTCAGTGACAGTTCTGTTCGACGGAATTCCCAAATTGTTGACAAGCGGAAATGATAGTCAATTATACTTATTGAGCAGGGCTAGCTTTTGTGCGCTTAATTTGCTCTCTTATTCCACTAAAGAAAGAATAGTGTCTTACTGCCTTAGTTAGAACGTAACCAAATTCATCATGTATGTGGATTAATTAGACCCACATATCATGGAGCATGCCTATCGGCACATGTCTAATGCTCAAAATGAAAAATTTCCGTTGACCTACTTTGGCCATTAGATAGACTAGGGCCCAGTGCCGCTAATATGATTACACTAAATTGGATGCTAGGCGACCCCTGGTTCCCTAGGCTTGCCGTAAACCAGCCCTTTGAACGTTTTGTCCGGCCCAAACAAAACTATACTTGTGACCAGCTCTTGCTTCCCTTGCCCCCCCCTTGCGGGTCAAAAGGTAAACACACTCTCAATCTTTACCGATCACTCCTGCAACCGTCAAAGAAGCAAGTACACTCTTACAACGCCATTTACCTGGAGATTATTACACACCCTGGATCTATGCGGACCCTGAAGGTTCAAATGCACAACTCGGGTATAGAAATACATTCTAGTGATAGTTGATGATTACTCTAGATACCCCCACCCATGCGAGACAGATTCATAAGATTCTCAACAAGCAGTATAACACCTGACAGACACCTGGTCCGCGTCGCCCTTTTCCACTTAAAATTCTCATGACTTCCCAACAACATAAATTGAATCATGTGCATTGTGCCGCACCATCTTCACGCCACCTGCCTCGATCCCTCGGAAATGAGTTTGCGAAAACTCAAAACTGATCAATTGTGCATGGAGAATGGATTAGTCATAATGTTTTTGCTACCAAGAATTTCAACAAATGGAAAGCAAGTGGTGGAAAAAGAAAAAACAGAACCTTGGTGAACATGGCAAGGACAATGCGTCTTGAGTCAAAATCTTCCTCAAATGTTTCTTGGCTGAATCTGTAAAAACCAATCTATCATGTTAAAACAGGTGTCTGAAGTCTGTATGAATAAGACTCCACCCTGATTTTTGAGTTACTCAATGAAACACGAAAAACCTATGTTGAGTTATCTTAGGGACTTTGGTTGCCAAATGTGGTTTTTTGCTGAACAAGGAGAGATTGATCTGGGAAATTTGATCCTAGAAGTTATGAAGGAGTGTTTGTTGGATACATTTCATCAGTAAAAGCATTACAAAATTTTCAACAAAAGAACTCAATGTATTGAAGACCAGCATGGTTTGTGTTTTAATAAAGATGGAATTTGAAAAAAGTTGATGCATCAAATGAGTGCAAGATGAGTGAATAAATAGGTTTGATTCAATTCACAGAAAAATGCGAAGAAGTAAAGTGGTGGCAAGAGATCAGCTGAGGAATGACAATGATAATGATAATCATAGTCCATCTGAAAAGACTGGTGAAGTTGAAAAGTGTGACGAGGGACATGGTACTACTCTGAATTCCAGTCAGAGTACCTCAAACTCTCCAGAAAATGATGATCTCATTGAAGAAGAAGAAGAAACATTCTGATTAGCTGAACCAGTCTACCATGAGACCAGAATGGAAACATAGTTCATCACATCCTCTTGATAATCTTATTTCTCCTTTGAATTTCGGAATTCACACTAGATCAAAAATAAGGGATCTAGTTACATTCTCAGCATTCATATCATCTATTGAGTCTAAGGATGTGAAAGAAGCATTAGATGATGCAGACTGGATCAACTCAATGCAAGAAGAACTTCACCAATTTGAAAGTAGCAAGGTATGACACCTGATTCCTCGACCTGTTGGGAGAACAATGATAGGAACCATATGGGTTTTCAGAAACAAGCTTGATAAAAATGGCGTGATCACTACAAACAAATCCAGATTAGTTGTTCAAGGATACAATCAGGAAGAAGGAACAGACTATGATGAAACTTTTGCACCTGCTGCAAGGATGGAGGCCATCAAAATTCTAATAGCTTTTGCAGCATTCATGGGTTTCAAGATGTATCAAATGGATGTCAAAAGTATGTTTCTGAATGGAGACCTGAAAGAGGAGGTGTTTGTTAAATAACCTCCTGGGTTTGAAGATGCTGAGCTACCAGATCATGTGTTCAGATTGAATAAGGCTCTGTATGGTTTGAAACAAGCTCCTAGAGCATGATATGAAAGGCTGTCAAAGTTTCTATTGAAAAATGGGTTCAAAAGAGGAAAAATATACAATACCTTGTTTTTATTAAAAAGAGAACAATAATTGCTTATTATTCGGGTTTATGTGGATGATATAATTTTTGGAGCCACTTCAGAACATTTGTGTGAAGAATTCTCATCAGTAATGGGAAAGAAATTTAAGATGAGCATGATGGGTGAATTGACGTTCTTCCTTGGTCTACAAATCAAGCAATCATAAAATGGAATTTCAATCG
The DNA here is from genome assembly GCA_027704765.1 of Solanum habrochaites. NCBI lineage: Eukaryota > Viridiplantae > Streptophyta > Magnoliopsida > Solanales > Solanaceae > Solanum > Solanum habrochaites. The sequence goes on along the minus strand of JAKWJA010002493.1, from coordinate 55,936,198 downwards.
GTCAGGAGAAGTACATTGAAGAGTTGTTGAAGAAATTCAATATGTTTGATTCAAAACCAATTGATACTCCTATAGGAACAAACACCAAGCTTATAGCAAATGAATCTGATTTTCTTATGAATCAAACCATGTATAGGGGAATCATTGGGTCCCTAATGTATTTGACTGATAGCAGACCTGATATTGTATACAGTGCTGGAATGTGTGTTAGATTCCAAGTATGTCCTCGTGATTCACATCTGAAGGCCGCAAAACGTATTCTATGATACTTGAAGAAGACAGGAGACCTGTTCCTCTTCTATCCAGCAGGTGACACTTTTGATCTTGTTGGTTTTGCATATGCTGATTTTGGTGGTTATCAATTTGTCAGGAAGAGTACTTCTGTAATGGCTCATTTCCTTGGATCTTCACTCATTTCTTGGGGAACCAAGAAACAGAATTCTGTAGCTCTCTCAACAGCTGAAGCTGAATATGTAGCAGCTGCTGCATGTTGTTCACAATTGTTATGGATCAAGCAACATTTGGAGGATTTTGGTGTAATCATCAAAGTCATTCCTCTTATGTGTGACAATACTAGTGTCAGTTAGTATGGGAAAGAATCCAGTTCAACATAAAAGAACCAAGCACATTGGTGTTAGACATCATTTTTTGAGAGACAATGTATGATGATCTGTAACTGATTCCTAGAGTTTCAATAGTTGAATTCCTTTGATGGATAAACTTGCAGTGCAGGTATCATTTGTGTCAATAATTTATTATCTGAATTAGATCATTTTGGTACCTATTGTAGGTATACATTCAGGAAGGATTAGCTAAGCAAAGACATAGCTAGAACATTTGAGGAATGATGATAAAGTTGTGTTATGGGACCTGGTCCCAGTCAAGGTTAGCATTTGTACATTAATTTTAAACTGAAAACAATATGACCGTTGATAAAGCCACGTGTCAGTCATCGGTCATTCTGACTGTTATTCCCATCGCTTATTCTTTAAGTGACACATCAAATCAAGGACCTAGCACCGTTTAAAATCCTTTTTAAACCCTCCTTCTTTCCGTTTAATTCTTCATCTGTCTCTCAACATTCCTTCACTCCAAAAGAAAAAAGAAATAAGTGAAAAGACGAAATCTGGTTTTATCCCCTTTTTTCTGTGTCTTCAAAAAGCTAGTTTTTTTTCTTCTTCTTCTGGTCAAGATGTCTGATCCTTCTTCAATCTCTAAGCAAATTCTCACTGCTCTTAGTGAGATTGAACCTATTGCATTTTACTCTCCTTCAGCAGTAGAGTCTAGATCTAATGTTCCTTCAAGTTCTCACCTAGATATTCTTGAAAATCCATTTCATTCCATAGATCTGAACAGCTCTAGCATCCCTACTGGACCTGGTCCTTACCATGAGATGCTGCCATACACTTTATTTGAAGGAGATTTGGCAAGAAACAAATCTTCTGAGTCAAACATTTTGGTTGCAAGTGAAGATCTGGTAATCGAAAGTCTTGTAATGATAAGAGAAGAAGCCAGGGTAGGACAAAATGAACCTTTTCAAGGTGAAGAGGTCAGAAAGAATCAACCCATTTTTGATAAAACTCCAGATTTTGGGAGGTATCCATCTTCTAACTCCTCCGATTCTGAAAGTGATGATGAACCCATCCAATGAAAGGTTGAAAGGAGGGATGTTGGTGTATCAAGGAATGGAAAAGAAAAGGTAGTGGAAGAGGTTCCTAGAAGAAGACCTACTACTAGGTCTAATGCTAGGAAGTTGTTGGCTGATGCTTTGAAGACTAGTGCAAAATCTACGGCTGAAATCAGGAGTGCTAGAACGTTCAAAGTGTCAAACTTTAAAATGCCTGAATCTGGTGTCATAGAGGTGTATGCTGAAGAGATGGAAAAGAAGCACAAGAAAAAAAAGTCAGGAAAAACAAAGTCAAGGGATCCAAAGAGGGTTAAGAAAGCAAAATCTACGAAGGAGAGTTCTAAAGGAAAACAGAAAAGATCACAGGGACTTGGTACCCAACGACAAGTTGAAGGGGAGGTCAACAAACAAGAAATTGTTGACAAGTTGAGAAAGCAGTCTGTGCTGGCTGGGAGAGTCTTTGACATGGGAATAATCAATCTTCCCGGAATGGACTCTCTCCATGACATGGTGGACATTCAGTCATGGATGCATTTATTCAACAGAAAATCTCTTATTCTTCATGAAGAGGAAGTGTGTGAATTCTACTACAACATTCACTTTAAGGAAGATGGGAGTATTCTTACTAGAGTGAATGATATTGCAGTGCATCTGGATGAGTTTCTGTTGGGCAAAATTCTCAAAGTACCTCGAGAGGGTACCAGGTCTGTGATTGGGAAAACATGTTCGGCTGAGTTTGTGGCATTGGTTTCGAAGCTTCCCACAATAAAGTGTGTTGGGGTTTTTAAGAAGGTGATGAAGAGTGAGTATCAGTTGGTGTTTGAGTTTGTAAACAAAATTCTACTTCCTCGCACTGAAAAGAGAACTTCAACTACTTTTGCTGATTTGTTTGTGATGGAGTTGTTGTGCAGATTTGAACCTCTGAATCACCCAGGGCATATGCTTGAGGACATGTACAAGATAGTCATTGAGAGGAAAGGAATACATGGAATGGGATATGGATACTTTCTTACTGAAGTATTCAAACACTTTAAAATTCCTCTGAGTGTTGGCAGGGTTGGGACCATGAAACAAGCTTTTTCAGAGAATACTCTGGTTAAATGTGAGTGTATTGAAGGGAAAGGAAATCCCAATAGAAAAATTGCTCAACTCATAGAAGACCAGGACCAACTCAAGCATGAAGTTGAGGAATTAATTGTGAGATTGAGTGGAAAAGATGTTGAAATTGCTATACTCAAAGCTGAACTGCTCACTGCATAGACAGAGGGACCTGGTACTTCTGTGGTTCAAGCCCTGAAAAGGGAAAATGCAGAGTTGAGGGCCATGGTTATTTCCTTGCAAGAAAAGGCAATAAAGGATAATGATGCTGCAAATGATCGACTCACTCTCATTATTCAATCCCTTTCTCATCAACCTCTCCCTTCTTAGTCTGTCCCAATCATTTCTCGTGTCTTCCTTGTGTGACTTGTCTTTGTGTCGTTTGGATTCTCAGTTTGCCATTAATGTATTAAATGTTATCTTGGAATACTATTTATCTTATTTCCCAAGTGTTCTATCTCAAATCTATTGTGAATGCTTTCCTTTATGTTTGATTGCTATCAAGCTTTGATCTTATCTGATATTATTGTTGATACTATTGGTTTACAGTATATCTTTTTTATGATGCCAAAAGGGGGAATCATAACTAATAAGTGGTAGACTTGTTTTTGAGGGGGAATACAGACAGATGAAAATTTCTTTTCGGGAGGATGGACTAGTAATTCAGGGGGAACTAGTTATAAAGTTGGAGTGGTGCCTGAGTATTGTTTGTCATCATCAAAAATGTAGAAAATGTTATTTATAGTTTTGATGATATGACAAACTAAGGGACCTTGTAAAGGTACCAGGTTCTCAACGTGATTTTTGATGATGTAACAAACTCAGGGACCTTGTAAAGATACCAGGTTCCCAACATGAATAGTCTGTTGACTGCCAGGTGGAGAAGGTACTGAAAGTGGGTGCATATTTTCCAAGGGCGTCATAAAAGTCATACTTCTCCAACCAATGGCAAGAGTTTAAGGAAAGCGACTTGCCCATACAAAGTCACTTTCCTATACATCATTCCTTAGTTTTTGCAACTTGACAAAGTACTTTCAAGAACACTTGCAAAGGCTATGGAAATGAAAAGGTGAAGAATTATTCAAACAACAACTGAAAACCCAGGAGCATATCATGTAGTTTTTTAAGAATATATTTTTTTTGTCTTACATTGTAAACTATTCCTAAATCTATAAAGAAATCAGTGTGGTGGTGTCGAAATTCTAAGTTGTCTAGAAGGGATAGCTTAGTGGGTAGAATAACTTCTACTTAGGCTTATCAAGCAATAGAGTCATTCCTTGAACATGAGATTAAAAAAATTTTCTCACATTTGTGTAACTGGTTTTACTTTGCTTGCAAAGATTAGTGAAATAGTTGTTAAAATCATGTGAGATAGGTCGTGGTTTTACTCCCTTAAGCAAGGAGGTTTCCACGTAAAATTATTTGTGTTGTTAAACAGCATTTACTTTCTGTTCATACTTGTTTGTGTGTCAAGGGACCTGGTCCATTGACTGATAAGTGGACGCATATATTCTAACAGAAAGTATTCTTTATGTTCCAATTTTTTTCAACCAGAAAAGTAACTGAAGTAAGCATAGCAGATACACACATAGCAAAAAATATGTTTTCAAATGATAGAAATCGACAATGTAGCACAGAAGAATGTGGAAACATGGTATGTCAGTTTATGAATGAATGTTTTCTGTAGTATATGTACCACTACTTCGAAAAGAACAGGTGCATAGTGCTAAATTGTGATTCTAATGATAACCTAATCAAATGACAGTAAAAGCACTTTCAGATGAAGGGTTATCTTTGAATAACAAAGGTATGAGAAATCAGTTTCATGTTATAATAGAAGGGGGAAAAATGAAAAGATGAGATCGATTCAGGAAATAAATTGAAATTCAGGTTATTCATTGAGAATTCATTCTTCCTCTTTTTGATGTTATCTCACATGCATTTTTCCTCTTTTTTTTTTGTTTAGATATTACAACTGATCATTTGTTCACTGATATCAAAATCTCCCTTAACTGAGTTGTTTATCAAAAAGCAAGCTATAGTTGACAACTACATCATGACTGAGCCAAGAATTTCTCAAGTGTTTACTAATCTGCGAACCGTGAACTTAAGAAAACTAAACCTGAAGCTAATATTAAGCAAGTCTAGAAACAAGATACTGTATGTTGAAGCAAAGTATTCATTTGTCAGATTTTCTGTTCAGTTTCCTCACTTTATCTATTGGATCAGTGATCGAAGCTCTAAAGGGGATATTTGGACTAGGATGCATAGACAACTTTTATGGAAGTGTAGTGGATGTGGAGTCACAATGGTTTCCTTCATCTTCTTACCAAAACAGATTATTGAACCCTGATGTTGCACCAAAACATAAATACCATACTGAGTTGCTTCCAATTTTTATGGAACTTCCAGATCATAAACTTATAGATCCAAGGGACATAAGTGGTGGCACAAGTGACTTTGGCAGATTCACAAAGTCACCTTCTTTGTTTATTGTTTCGGACGATTTGGAAGTCAAACCTATGTGTTCTACATCAAGTTTTTGTTTACTCAAAGAACTAAATATACCCTTGTTTGACATTGAAGGGCAAGTTATCTCCATTGGTGAGGCAGAGGAAATTTCTTGACTCAACCTAAAAACTAATTGCATTGCTTTAAATTGTAACGAAAAAAAATAACACCATGAATTCAATTGTCAGGCGTGGTGCTTGCTGCAGGCGGCTTTAATTGGATCATCATCTGCTTTAACACTTGCCTTGAGCTCTTTCTTGAATACACAGAAAGAAGAGAACAAGAATAAGATAAATACAAATTTACAAAGTAACTTGGCTTGGAGCATAGCCAAAAACAGTCTAATATTAGTTCTGTGGGCAAGACAAGGCAATAACAAGCATGTTGGTCCTGACAGGATAACAAGCGGAAGAATACCCAAGTCTATATTTCCCTTTCGATTTGAACAAGAGAATACCAAAACAACCACAAGCATTATTGATAGTCAGCAGAGCAAGTCAGCAAGTAATTCAACCAAAACAACAAAACAAGACAAAATAAAACCATCACAACAAGACACCAAGATTTCGGACGAAACCCTGCGAATTGAAGAGTAAACAACCACGGGACCAAAAAACTCCACTATAATCACCAAGATTTACAATATGTGTTCTCCAAAATTGCCACACAACAAGTGCCAAACAACGAGCAACAACAAAATAGATCCACCAAATCTAGAGAATTAAAGGAGCAAATCACCACATTCGCAGCTACTATTCACGACAGCAAAACTGAAGCCTGCAAGGGACACCAAATCCACTCTGTCAGTTCCTAATCAAAATATTGAGATGAAGACAATATCTGCGTCCAAAAATTCAGCTTCAATCGGACAAGAAACGAAGCGGGAATCGCCAATTTGAAGTGTTGTGTTAGGGATGAATTTTGTACTGCGAAAACTGTCAACCTCTCTTTTTGGCTGCGAAAAACTGTTGTGTTTTTTTTGAAAAATAAGACCCTAAATAGGCTTATATTTGCCTCATAAGATGGGCCCTATGGGAAAAAATGGGTTGGTCAAATTTGGCTTTATTTTCCACAAGGAAGGAAAAAAAGACCATAATCCAACAATTCTCCCCCTCACGACTATGTGGAGGAGACCACCATCCCGGCGACCATGCTGCAACAATCTTCAAACTTCCCTCTTGGCAAAGCTGTAGTCAATCATATCGGAACCAATTGTAATTTGTAATGAAGCTTCAAGCTCAGCAACTTAGAACCAACAACACATCTCGAATCCAATGGTATCTCACATCAAGTGTTTAACCGACCATGTAACGTTAGAATTCTTGCCAAGATGTAAGACTTTGACTGTACACAATAAAGCGCATACCTCTCTTGAGCACACCAAGTTCACACAAGATATCTTCATCCAAAGCAATTCTTACCAGCTTCAACAACAGCAATAAGCCAGCTTTGTGTAGTAGATAGAGCAACACATTTTTGCAACCTAGTTTGCCAGACAACAGCTCCCCTTCCCAAAAGTAACCAGTACCATGAAGTAGACTTGCGAGTATCAACATCACCAGCCATGTCTGAATCAGTATAACACAAAGATAGGCTTCCCTGTACCAAACACAAACTCAGATATAAGTGCCACCAAAGATATATCATAAACCCACTTCACGCATTACCAAGTTCTCTTCCCGGATAATTAGAAAGAAAAACGGCTAACAAAACTCCAACAGCGTTGAGCCATATCTGCGTCTTGACAAACCATCGCATACATCAAACTATCCAACATCTGAAGCATAAGAACTTTCTTATATCTTCCTTCTCATCATCACTAGAAAGGACACTATTTCGTTCTCAATTTGAAGTTCATAGCTAAAGGTGTACTGACAACCTTAGCTTTGTCCATGCTGAATTGCGAAGTACTTGATATATTCTCTTGTGATAATACCAATTTCTGGCCTTTCTATCAGGACAATCTGCATGCCCAAGAATTCTGCCTTGCTGGTCCAAGGTCTTCTAGCAACCAGACTTACTAACTCTTGCTTCAACTTCTGAACCTTAAGTATTAGGACCAACAAAAGCAGCATCAACCATAAAGCAACCATAATAAAGTTCACCACAGAGAACTTTTGCCACAAAAAAAAAAACAATGGTCTGAAGAGTCTTTGAACCCTGCTGAATCATTAAAAGAACCAAAATTCCTGTACAAATTTGCCTGGGAGCTGTTTTCAAACAATTAAAGCTCTTTCTTCAATTTGCAAACATATTCTCTTTACCCTTGACTTCAAAACTTCCGGTTGTTCCATATAAATTTATGCATCTAAGTCACCATGAAGGAAAGCAGTTTTAAAACATCCATTTGCTAAACTCTAAAATCTAGACTTGCAGCCAAGCCTAAGAACCACACGAAATGGATTGACATTCTTCACAAATGGAGAGAATTATCTCATCAAAATCAAACCCTTTTTCATGATTAAAATCCCTTCAAAATAATCGAGCTTTTGTACCGTTGGAACTGGATTACCATCTCTTGTTTCACCGAAAACACACCTGTTTTTCAAGCTTTTATGTCTTAGGTAACTTAACAAATTAAAGGTATGATATCATGCAAAGGATTTAATCTCATCTTCAAGAGGCATCAAAAACCAACCTTTCTTTCTTCATTCCATGGCCTCATCAAGGACTCTCAGGTTCTCCCCTCAGTCAAGAGTACATACTCTTGGAGGAGAGAATAACGAGAGGAAGGAATTCTCTCTTTACTAGATCGTCTGAGAGAACTCTGGAGCATCTATAATTGGTTGTTGACCCAACCACATCATACTTGCACTTGGAGCATCAACAACATCATGCGGTTAATCTGAACATGACAACATCTCATTATCAACTTGATTTTCATCATTAGAAGATTTTCTTCCGGTTTGCATTTGCAAGTCAAAGGAACTGGATCAAAATCAACTAGGCTCACTACTATGAAAATAAGCCTGTCAGCTTGTCAAAATCTTCAATTGTTGATCTTCAAAGAAAACAACAGACGGCTTATAAAAAAGTTTCTTCTCAACCGGATAATGAGAAACGATAGCCAAATTTCATTTCTTGACCATACAATGAAAAGATACACTGCCTCGGTTTTAACATCCAACTTTGACCTTTCATCCTTAGGAACATGTTACAAAAGTTCTTTACACCCAAAGACTCTAAGATGATCATAAGAAACATCTTACCAGCAAACTCTGACAGGGACATCACCATCTAAAGCAACAGCAGGAGGGATAAATTGATAACATAAGCAGCAGTATTAAGTGCATTCTGCCCAAAAGGAAATCTGAATGCATACATTCTAACCCTCTCAACTAACGTTCGTTCATCCTCCTGCCAAACATTAAAGCGGAGTCTTTGGAGGAGTTTCTGATTGCCTCTAATACCGCTGCTCCCTCACGCAAATCTATCAAAAGGACCAAAATACTCACCATTGGGACCAGTATCTGGCGGATGCATTTGACAATGTCGTCCATGTTTGTCTTTCAAACCAAGGCCTGAAAACTCTTGAACACATCAAGACTTGATCCTTGGACTTCAAAGGAAATACCAGAGTTTGCCGAGATGATCATCAATAAAAGTCACAAAGTAAAGTGCACCACCATGAGATTTACCTTAAAAGACCACACAATCAGAATGTACCAATCCAGCCAATCAAGATTTCGTTGAAGGCGGATGACTCTGAAAGAAACTCTCCTTTTCCTTCTCTTCTCTTAAAAGAAGGAGAGGGCGGAGGGAGAGGGGAAGGGGAAAGTAGGGAAAGGGAAGAGAGGGAGAAAGTGGGGGGGGGGGACGAGGGCAAGAGGAGAAGGAGGAACGAGCGAGCAGGGACGGGAGGGAGGAGGGAAAAGGGGGGGGGAGGGGAGGGAGAGACAGAACGTAAAAAAGGGGAGCGAGGGGAAGAGAAGGGAGAGAAGGAAAGGAAGGGAAAGAAAGGAAGGGAAGGGAGGAGAAAGAAGAGGGGAGGAAAGGAAAAGAAGGGGGGGAGGGAAAAGTAAGAAGAAAAAGAAACGAAGGCAAGAGGAAGGAAAAAGAGGGAAGGAGGGGAAGGGAGAGAGAGGAGAAGAGGGAGAGAGAAGGAAAAAGGCAGTGGGAACAGGCACACGCGAAACATTTCTGAGGGATCTGGACACCCACACCGGGGACAGTACAGCACGGGGACGCCCATTCCACTGGTGTGACTGTCGCCCTCAAACCGCCACTTCCTGTCTTTCTCCCTTCTTGGTTCTGCAGTGCCCCCGGTGCGCACCAGGGCTCTGCACTTACAGGGAATAGTGGGCTAGGGGGGAAGAGTGCAACGGGACATGAAAGGAGAGGGAGGCGGAAGAGAGGGAAGGGAAGGGGAAGCTAGGAGGAGTGAAAGCAGGAAAGAAGGGGAAGGGAGAGGGAGGGAGAGACAGAACGCCAGTGGAAAGGGATGGGGCAGTAGGGAAAAGAGGGAGGGAGAACAGGAGGGAAGAGAGAGAGAGAAAAGGAGGGAAAATGGGAGAGAGGAAGAAGGACGAAGGCGGGTAGGAAGGAGCAAGGAGAAGGAGGTAAGAGAGAGGACGAAGCAAAGAAGAGAGGGAAGCAAGGGAAAAGGACGAAAGAAAGGCAATGAAAGCTACACAAGAAGAAAAGAGGGTAAGAAGAAGGAAGGAAGGGACAAGTATAAGGAGGAAGAGAGGAGAAAGAGGAGGAAAGGAGGAGTGGGAGAGGAAGAAAGGGAAGAAGAACAGGAGGGAGAGGGTAAGAGGGGGAACGGGGAAGGGGGAGGTAGGGAAGGCAGGGGGGGGCACCAGGGGGGAGGAGCGCGCAGCGCGGGGGGGAAGAGGGCGGGGAAGAGGGAGGGGCCGCGCGGCTAGACACAGGGGGAGGAGAAGGCGGACTACGAGCGAGGCCGCGGGGGCGGACGGCGGACGTGGCGGCGGCGGCCGGGGGAGGAGCCAGGGGGAAACCGGGGTGGGGGGGCGGGCGCGGCGGGAAGGAGAGGAAGGAGAAACAAGGGTGGGAACGGAGGGGAAATAAAGGGGAAGGAGGAGAGGAGTGAAGAGGGAGAAAGGAAAAGGAGCGGAGAGTAAAGAGAGAAGAGGCAGAAAAGGGAGAGGGAGAAGGAAACAGCGCGGGAAGCGAGGGGGGGCGATAGAAGGCAGCGAAGGAGGGGGGACGAGAGGAGGGGGAAGGCAGGGGAGGGAGTGGGGGGACGGAGGAGAGGAAGAGAGGCAACGGGGGGAGGGAAGAGAGAAAAGGGCGAGAGTGGGGCGGGTGGGGAAAGAAGGCAGAGAGGGAAACAAAAAGGTAAGTGAGAAGGGGGTTAAGAACCAAGGGAGAGAGGAGCAAAGAGGGGGAGGAACGGGGAAGAGGGAAAAAGGGGGGCGAGGAGGGGGAAAAGAAAAGAAACGAGTGAAAGGATGACAGGGAAGTCACGGGAGGGAAGAAGGAAAGGAGAGGAAGGGAAAAGGGAAGGGAGGGAGGGGTGGAGGGAGGAGGGAACGATTCCGCATGTGTGGGTCTTGCAGGGCGGGGAGGTGGTAAGGAAACTTTGCCTCAATGGTTCAGCTCTGTAACCTTTCCTATATCTTCTCATCTCTTGGAGTTTACACTCTCCTTCTTTTCTGTTACCGGCATAAGCAATGAACACATGTCTTCAACTTTGCTGGTTTCACTCAGAAGAAAATTTTTATTAGGCAAAACTGATCAATCCCCTTCTCGCTCATATGACTCAGCCTGTCTATGCCAATAACTATGATGAGAGATATCTTCTCCACCCAAATGTACTGGAGTCTCGGAAATGCAGCCCTGAAATAACCTACAAGTTAGACAAAACTGTCACCACGGCCACAAAACCATCAAACCTCTAGTAACTTAACTGGCAACACCAGTGTATAACATAACCCTCATCACCAAAGCATCCCACAGAAATCAAATTCAAGGCGAACATCTGGGAGCATGCTTGATATTGAGAACTAGTTTGGAACCTTGTACTTGCCAAACAAAACCGTCCCAATGCCAATAACTTCAACTTCATGATTATTGCCCATTTTCAACGTTCCTAAATTACCTGGAGTAAAGAAGAAAATATTCCTTCTTTGCGGACATGAAAGTAGCACCAGAATCCACAACAACCAGTTGACTCATCACGAACAAGATAATGGACATTTGCCATCAAAAGAAACATTAGAAGATCATCATTAGAAACAACAGCAACACGATTTTCATTATCGCCTTCTCTCTTTTGTTGTCTCATATCTCTCTGGCTTGTAACAATATTTCCTGAATTGCCCATTCTTTGTTGGCAATAGTCACATGTAATATTCTGGATTTAGAATTTGATTGATTTCTCTTTTACCTCTATCATTCTGACCTCTGACTTTGTTTTCCCCCTATCTTCAGTAACCAAAAAAATCGGAGGTGAAGCTGTGAAGAGATGAGGCTTTGAGATCTTCTTCTCATTCTTCATTCAAGACCCCACTCTAGTTATATTCCATGGTTTACACACCACTGAGAGAAGCATATCAAAGAAACTCGAGGACGGTTCCCAGAGTCTGGCAGAGTATGAAGAGCCAAAGTCCCTGTATCTCATCATCAAAATTTACAACCAATTCCGGACAGATGGTCCAGAAAACACCCTGGTGAAAAGCTTAATATGATCAGACATAGGAGTGCCCTCTTAGACCTGATTATTCATTAATTGTTTCACTAGGGAAACAACTTGTTGTTCCAGTCTTCGAAGCATATAGTGTCTCGGCTTGTCCCACTAAACTTTTGGCATGTGTCTCATTCACATATGATTTCTAACATTACTCTAAACCCATTGTTACTAATATTAGCCACAAACCGTGCATATGCTCAAATTTCCATTCTTCATCATCAAGACTGAGCTTATAGAAGTAAAACACAGGTAAATGATCTTTTGACAATCGAAGATCTTTAATCTTGCCGTTCAAATATGATAGTTACTACCAGTTAAACACACCATTTGCTCATATTTGCTCCATCATTCAAAACGACAATCAAAAAATTAACCATGATCGATACCACTTTTGTTTGGGAAAGACAAGGCAATAACAAGAAATGCCTGATAGGATAACAGCGGTAGAATACCCAAGTCTATACTTTCCCTTTGTTGATTTGACACAAGAGAAGACAACCAACCACAAGCAAGATTATAGTAAGGAGCCATCAAGTAATTCAACCAAACAAATAATAACAATGCACAATAATAAACCAATCACACAAGACACCAAGAGTACGTGGAAACACCCTTCGATGTGAAGAGTAAAAAACCACGGGACCAACACCTCCAATATTAATCACCAAGAGTACAAATATGGTTCTCCAAAATTGGCCCACAAAACAGTTGCCAAAAACAACGAGCAACAACAAAATAAGATAGCACCAAATCTAGAGAATTAAGGAGCAATCACCAAATTCGCAGCTACTATCAGACAGCAAACAAAACTGAAAGTGGAGGCCACCAAATCCACACTATGGCAGTTACTATCAAATATTGAGATGAAGACAAATGTGTCCAAAAATCTCTCAATCGGACAGAAAACGAAGCAGGAATCGCAATTTTGAAGTTGGTGTTAGGGCTGAATTTTTTAATGCGAAAAAAAAAACTGCTCATATCTCTTTTTGCGACGCTGTGAAAAATGTTGTGTTTTTTTGAAATAAGACCCTAAATAGGCTATATGTTCCTTCATAAGAATGGGCCTATGGGCAAAAAATGGGTTGGTCCAAATTGGGCTTTTATTTATCCACATAGGAAGGGAAAAAGACCCATAACCCAACAAGTTCTTATATTGCTGGTTGTGTGTCCTGATCATGGAAAATGGATGTGGCTATAAACTAACAGCCCGTTTAAAACTAGTTAATTTATGATAAATTTCGTTTGTATTGCATTCTAGACATGTTATTGTTACCCTGCTAGTTCGTTCAGATTTCTTAGTTAAATGAGGTGAAATTACCTAGTAAAGCTAGCAACTTGATGATCTTATAATGTTTATGTGATGCAAATATTATATTTGATGAAGTAGGAATGAGTTTGTCACCACCTAAAGATTAGGACTTTGGTAATGTGCTATGTTCCCCTTGGGCGGTAGGGGGGGGGGGGGGGGGGAAGCCTTGTGAAGCACACGGCCGAATCAGTATCTATTTATCTAAAACGCTCACGTGATTATTGTCACTTGTCTCTCTACCTTCAAACTCAAAAAGGAGAAATTAGCACTTCCAATAATAATTACTGTGGGTGGACATTAAAGTGAATGAAGATGTTCAGGAAAATACTTCACCTCTAGTGGACATTTGTGTTCTTTTCCCTAAAATTCTAATTTAGGCATTGGACACTTTACCTTTCTATTTTCTCTTTTGGCCCTTAAATTTTTATTCTTAACCTCTCCTTCCTTTAGAAATGCCTTACTTTAAGGTCATTATTTGTCTTAACTAGTAAACTTAGTATTTCAAAAATTAAATTGAAACAAATAATATTTTACTGAGACACTTAACTTTTTTCTTTTATATATCAACAAATGATATCAAAAAATAAAATAAATCATCAAAATTAGGTGAAACACCATAAAAATATCATAAGAAAAGATAATTACTTTTTAAATTGGATTTGCGTCGTCAAAAAGAAAATGACATTATTTACTTATTTAAATCTACGTCCGAACACCTACTTAAAAGATACGAAGGTCCTTTTAGGGATGTTGAGATTGTAAATGGACTTTGCATACTTAACGTCGCATCTTGAATGAAAAAAATTATAAAAATAATGCTTCACATCTACTTTACTCGTTGCATTCTTTTTTTTCCCTTATTTGCTATCACGTCAACACTATGTAACCCATGAAATATACCATGCATGCTAATCAAAATGAATATTAGAAAACAAACGAAGTGAGTAATGACCTAATGAAAAACTGAAAAGAAAATATTAACAAAGAATTAACACCGTAATAACCTTAAAAATTATTTTTAAAAAATCAATATAATTTTCAAATATTTTTTTACATAGGTTTTGAGCTTTTAAATATAAAAAGGCATTTTTATTGAATTGTCTTAAGTAGCTTATAAGTTAAAGGATATATAAAAGTCATAAGTTAGGAATACTCAATTTTTGACATTTAATTTTTTTAAAAAAAAAAAATCAATTAAAACACTGTGTATATCCCAAAATGCGTTCGAAGTTTAATTTTTTTCTATTTTTTCATAATTTATTTATTTTTAATAAACTCATTTTTAAAACTCTCTTCTCTACATCTAGAAGTGATACTCTTTTAATTATATTAATAAAATATCCATATTTATTAATTTCATTGTCATAAAATATTTTTATGGGAGAAAAAACATATTTACTTATTTTAGTTTCAAAAAAAAAATATTTAATCAACTTTTCAGCTCCCACTATAATTATTTTCTTTATTATAGATTTTAGGGAAAAGGGTGAAAATATCCTCGACTAAATATCCTCGACTTTGCTTTATTAGTTAAATATGTCCTCGCCATTCAAATGAAGTTATTTTTACCATCGCCATCTACAAACTTGTCACATATACCCCTCAATTGGATGGACAATCTAACTAAACAAAAATAACCCGATTTACTTAAATTGAACAATTTAAACCTGACCCGACCCGACCCATTTATCAATTAATCACTTATAAAAAAAATTATGTCACTTTTTGTCTCCATCTCAGCCTTTGTTATTACCTTACCAATGGACTTTGATACAACCTGAAGGATTGGACTTGTTGACACAAATCTTTCACCTGATCATCTGGCTGTTCATTGTCCAATTCCTCTCCAGCAACAGGATTAGGAGGGAAGTTCAATCCCACGAGAGATAATCGTTCATGAATCGTCGTGTAGTTCACGATGAATTAGAATTCTCTCTATTGCTTCGCTTCAATTTCATAAAAAGCTAATCTTATTCTGTAGCTCATTTTCAAAATCATTTGTAGGTAACTGTGGCCCATTTTCCTAAGATAGTTCTGAAGAGAGGATGCACATAAAACAACAAAAAATAATGTTATACTAGTATTACTGTAAGCATGGTGATGACATACAATTCTATATAAATTGTCACAAGAAGAAGGAAAAGAGAACAATGTTAACAAAATATTTACATAGAACACCAAAAGTTGCATAGTTGACTGAAAATGTGAAGCCTACACCCATACAACAAGGAGAAATGACAATGAAGCCAATGTGACAGTCAAGAAAAAGAAAAGGAAGAAAACAGCAAAACAAACATCCAAGTTATTATTTGAAGAGGAACAAATAAATGATAAGCGAGTTAAATGATAAGTGGATCATATCAGGTTTAAATTGATCAATTTAAGTAAATTGGGTTATTTTTGTTGATTTCAAATTTTCATCCAATTGAGGGGTATATGTAACAAGTTTGTATACAGTGGAGATAAAAATAATTCCATTTTAACGGCGAGACGAGGGCCAATTTAATAATATAAAACAAAATCGAGGAATATTTTAAAACCTTTCATGACATGTTATTCACCGTCCCCTTCAATATATATATATATATATATATATTATATTATATATAAAGATTTTAACTTAAAGTTGAATTACTATTTGCCCTACAATATTAATCTAAAATATAATTATAAAAACATTAATGCTGAAATTCTAGCCCTCAATTAAATCACCCAAAACGTATAATTGCTGTTGAACAGTCCTCCATCACTATAACGGTCCATTTTTCAACTCGTATTGCTTTAATTATCAGGTTATTCCAAATCTTTCAGATACTTGCCTGATCTATGTAAAGTCTCCAACAACATGTGATCACATTATTCGTTTCTATTATCTTGCCAAAAAACAAATACATGGATCCTTGCCAGGTGTAAAAATATTCTCTCCTTATCTATCAAAAGTTGCTCTGCTTTCCTTGTTTACTGGTGATGTTGTTTAGTAGCTGATTCGTTTCATCTATTTGTTGTTTTTGCAAGTTCGGTTTAATGTACATGCCGTGGTTATATGATAAGGCATTCTAAGTTTCATGCTAGTGGACACAATTGTTAGTGTTTCCTTGTTTTGTGCATGTTCGGAAATCAAGAAAACTCATATTATTTCGGGATTCAATAGGTGGCAATTAACTGCTTTCAGAAATTATCATATTGATCCCTTAGGTTGCAATAACTTGATTTTGAAGACTGGAATTCAGTGATTGAAGTGGTTTATATATTTTGTCTGTCAATTCGGTGGGTAAATCTTTTCCAGTGAGCCGACCCAAGATAGATCTACGCTTTAAGCATATTCAATTTCCTCTTTCCATTGATATGACCTTCTAGATTGGTATGGATACATTTAGTAACAAAGGAGGAAGCCAAAGTCATTGGTGCTTTCGAATACACCTTCAAAATGTGTGTTTGAGAGATCGATTGATTGTAATAATGTGATGAGACTTCTTTTAGCTCCATATCGTTTTTTTTCGGTCACCAAACTCAATGAATCCTTGACAACTCCCATTGCGTACTATTTGTATATACGACCTAAGTGAAAACCCTCAATCATTTTTGCTATGTTCATCTGAACCAGTGTTTTCATTATATTCGTCTTGCCTTTGGCTAAATTTGATATTACCCCTGTAATTTCCAAAACTTGCAGGACGTATGAGCGGTTTTAATTTATTACGAGCAAGTTAAAAAGTTGCAACTTTGAAAAGCAAAAAACATATTCATATAAGTACTGGTAGGCCATGGAAATTTTCGACTAATATAAGGAATCTGCCGCTCATCAAGAGTTCCTAGCCAAGCTATAATGGGTATATATGTGTTGTTACCAATATAAAGGGATTTTAGACCCATCAAAGTTGACCAAATGACATCGGCACAAGTCATTCAAAATGGTTCCATTCAGGACAAGGGTTCTACAATGAGTACTCGTGCGCACAAAAGGGGAACTACCCTGTGAATTTATTACTTCTAAGTCCAGCCATCAGATTAGTCATACTTCCAAGCAAATGGAATCAAATTACTGAAGTGTTCTTTTGATAAATCGGAGAAAGAAAGACTTTAAGCTCTTGTCATGTACAAATGGGATGAAGGTAATGGACCCATAAGGAAGTTAAATTTAAGATCAAGATAATGTAGGTTATAATAATTAAATTCCTGTAAGTAAATTATGTGAAAGATTTAGGAACCCCAATGCATCACACCTCATACTGCTAAACAACTTTGGGATTTGACCACGAATCTCATTGTTAGAAATATCCAAACATGAAATATTCTTTATGTCCAAATGAGTGTTGCTCGGGTGGATCTTTGGCAAAACTCCTTTAACAAGATCTCAATTGAGCCTTTCCAATTTTGATAGAAGGAAAAATCTCTCTGTGACAACACCTTGCAGATAGTATATCCAAGATCCAAGTACTTTAAGGAAGAAGAAATATTGACAGGTATCGGAGATGTGATGATGAAAAATGAGAGATAGTACCTCCAGATTAGTCACGTTGTGAAGAATTTCCCCAAATGTTCTCTGATCAAGTTGTAATCCATACTTATAACGAGGAGAAAGATCAACTAAAACAAAATTGAACCGTTATGAGATTTTGTGGTTTCACTAACAAAGTAAGAATGAAGAAGATTGAGAAGCCTCAAATTTCTCAATTGGCCAATGTTATGTGGGATCGAAGAAGAATAATGGAAGTGATTATAAGCAAGGTTTACTGTCTGAAGATGATACAGTTGAAAGAGGTTGCTATTGCGATTAAAAGTTTCACGAAGTTGACTACAACTAAGGTCCAGTGCTATAACATGATCGGTTAACATGTCATGACATCTGACTCCATCCTAAGTGCAACATTCGCTTCTGCCATTCATGGACTTTATTTTAGGGAAAGAATTGTAACACAACTGTAACTAGGGTCAGATATAATCTCGAAGTGTTGCTTAAACTAAAGCAAATATGATGATCAAAGTAGGAAGAAAAACATCCACTGATGTGTTCATTAATGGATGTGATGTCTTTATTTACTTTTCTTTCTTTTCTATTTGAATTTTAATTTTTTATATAAATTTGATGTTACCACCACTAGAAATTTTGTAATATTTTCTTTATTACGTAGTCAATTCTTTTTGGAGTACTAAACCTGAGGTTATATAATTAATTCTTCTTGATTTAATAAAAAGTTTATTTTTTATGAAGTTTTGAAAATATCGAGAGCTCCACACTTTCACAAGATTTTCATGCTTATTTGTGAAGAGTTAATATTCTTCAATCTAGTGTGGTGTATATTATAGATTATAAATAGGTGAGGACAATATTCTTATTCGTATTTGATATTTATTTATTATCTCATATTATTTTTATTATTATTTATTAAAATATTGCAAAAATATAAGTTACTCTTCAAAAATAATTATGCCTCAATATTCATTCTATTTAATGACATTTTTTCCGATTTAAAAGGAATTGAAACAACGAAGCTAAAATGATTGATTATATACACATCTTATGGTAAAGCGTAAAGATTTAGACATAAATATATATATAGATATATATATATATATATTATATATATATAAGATATAGAGATATGATATATAGATAATCGATATATATATATATATATATATAGATGTCACCACCCATAGAGTCAATATAGTAATGGCGATAAAAAGTTAAAAATACTTGTAAGGCGTCAATTGGAAAATCAGCACATAGTAATAGTTGAAGATCGTGCTTATCGTAAAAGGATGCTAATATATGTACACACCAACCGAGCTATAACCCTTGCACCGTCATACAAGTTAATGTTACAAAAGGTGAAATAGCTCACTATGTTGGTGGTAGTCATCTTGATTTTCATAATTATCATTGTAATTTAATTTTGTGACAACAAAATTTTTGGGGCTTTACCAGTGTGAATAGGAGGAAAATGGAAAAGAGAGAATATGAAAAGTGAGGGAACTACTTTGGAGGGAAAATGAAAAGAATTTGCAAAGGCAAATGAAAAGCTTCTCCCATATCGGCAAAAGAAAGGGAAAAGTGTCCTTATATAAGGAAAAAACTTTAATTACTTCTTAAAGAGCTAAGAAGAAATATGGCCTTCGCGCCGTCACGTCGCTAGCCTCGGCCTCGGCTTTGGATTGATTGATATTATTTTGTGGACAATCAAATAAATCCTGTTAATATTATTTCTCTTATAAATTGGGACAAAATAACGACTTTTCAAAAAGTCATATTTTCTAACAGACACAATTTTCAGAAAGTTGATATTTGTTCGAAAAGACACAACTTTCTGGATACAACGGGTCTGAACAGATTTCACTGAACAGGACACATTTCTTTGCTGTGAAAAAGGCTTATAAAAGGAAGTCAATTTTGATTTTCAAACATTGAAAATTTTCCTCTCTGCAGGTTGGCTTTTCTCTAAATAAAATCAAAGTGTCGATCGACTGAGTCGGTGTGATTTGTTGTCATTAAGTTCGCTGAATTAAAAGAAAATTTGATGGTACCGCTATGTCTTTAACAAGTTTAATCCATTTTATGTTGGAGAACTTAATCCATAACCTTTGGGTTATAGTGAGGGATTTAAATTCTTAACGACACAGAGTAGTTTATGTGGACTCGGATTACTCTTGTATTTTATGTTTTTGCTTATCTTATTTTTGTTTTGTTATTTAACCTTATAAAGACATGTGACGATAATAATAACTCTTACGAAACAAATTTAAAGTTTCTGTATTTGAGGTTTTTGGAGATTTAAAACCCTTTATGGATTGTTACTCTTAATTGAATTTTTAAAATTCATTCGATTAACTATTAAAAGAACAAAAACTTATCTTTAAACAGAAACAGTTTGTTTGTAAGATTGTCTTTACTGTTAGTATTTCAAATACTTAACGTATCTTACCATTTGTGACAGAAAAAAAAGACTAATTCAAGTGTCAAACAATTTGCTGGCAAGAGAGAGTACGCAACACATCGGTGCACATAATCGTTCAAATGTGCCTTAGCGCTGGCTGAGAAAACCTGCAAAGTTTTTAGAGTCGACTTAAGAGATGGCAGCAATAGATGTTCTTCTATCTTCACTACGTTGAGGTCTGCAGAATTTCATTAATGAGAATTGTGCCTGTTATGTAGATGAAACTCGGAGATGACAGTTCTTGGCAACAGAAGACTGGACACACTCAGATTTTTGTTGTCAAAATTGATTTGATCGTGTTGCAAGATGATCTGTAACAATCTGTGTTACAACAATGTCAAAAACTCAAAAGAACTTTGGGTGCTTTAGAAAGAAGTACAAACAGAAGATCCCGGGAATGAAGAAATTCATCTGTGGCAAAATTTATGGGACTATAAGATGATAGGACAGTAAGACTAGCGTCACCTCAAGTCAGAATTGCAGGTTATAATCCATGATCTCTTGTTGAAGGTATAATTTTATTTAATACCTATGGCAGAAACATTAAGTTTGCCATAATACTTCACATAAGCTTTAATGTAGGATTGATTGTGAATGATGATTTAAAGTGGCTGCAATTCTTGAAAAGTTCGCAATTATGGAAAATGAAAGACTTCAAAAATCTGAAACACAAACACAAGGATGATGACTATAGAGATCGCCTAGTAAGGTTGAGAATCGAAGAGGATAGCAATATCTGGAGTAAAGTTTGTTGAAGAAGATCCCACAAAATCAAAGAAAAGAAAGAAAGCATCTGGTCCAAAAACCAATCCTCCTAAAAATAAATTTAATGGAAACTTCTTTAACTGTGGTAAACATGGTCATAGGGCTGACGAATGTCGGGGTCCAAAGCAGGATAAGAAAAGAAGGATCAAGCAAATTTGGCTATAATTCAAAGGAGAAATGGGACGATATCTTATCAATGCTTTCAGAATGTAATTGGTGAAAATCCAAGAGATGGTTGAATAGATTCTGGTGCCTCATGTCCATTTTTGTGGCCAACAACGAATTATTTCATCATAGGACTCAAGGCAATACCCGATGAAAAATAGTTATGGCAAACTCCGTTGTTGCCAAAGGTGGAAGGAACTGCCAAGTCCTATTAAAGATGACATCAGGCAAGGTGGTGACTTTGACTAGGGTCTCATTGTTCCCAGAATTGAGAAAGAATTTAGTTGTCAATTCAGTTCTACCAAGAATGGATTTAAATGTGTATTTGTTCTGATAAAGTAGTAGTAAGCAAACACTGATATGTATGTAGGAAAAAGACTACATTAGTGATTAACTCAATGTAATTTGCCAGTTGATATGAATAAAGAGTTTGCTTCTTCTTACTTTCTTGTGTCTATCTGTTTATGCTATGAACGTTTGGGCATGTTAATAAAACAAAACGTTGCGGAAACTTGATTAACTTAAATTATTTTGTCAAAATTTGAGTTGAACAATCAAACTGACACAACTTGTGTTGAATCTAGTATGCCTTAGCCATCTTATAATCTGTTGAAGGGATTCAAATCCTTTTAGAATTGATTAACAATGAATATTTTTTGACATTGAAGTCAAGACCATCAGTTGGTGTGAACAAAATTATTTCATAACTTTTATTTACGATTGCAATAGATATGTATGTCTATTTTTAAATGGCAAAGATAAAAGCAATAGATGCAGTTAGGCAATATTAAAACTGAAGGTGGAAAATCAGTTAGATAAAAAGAGGAAAATGATATAAGTGATAGAGGTGGAGAAATATGAATACCATTTGCAGAAAATATGTTAGAAAATGGAAACCATCAACACTAACTGATCCCTACACTCCTCAGGATAATGGAATTGCAGAAGGAAAAACCGAACTTAAAAGAAATGATGAATGAATGGCAATTACTTATAAGTTCAAGGCTTTACCACAAGAAATGGTGGGGGGAAGCATATCCTTACAGCAAAAAATACTGTTAACAAAAGTGCCTCACTCAAAGACAAATGTAATACCATATGAGAACTGGAAAGGTAGGAAAACCCAAACTTGATATTTCAAAGTGTGGAGGTGTCTAGCAAAAGTCCAAAGTTCGTTCTATGCTAAGAGGTAAAAATAGGTCCTAAGACTGTGATTGTGTATTCATTGGATATGCCGACAAACAGTAAGGAAATGTCGATTTTTGGTTCATAAGTTCGAAATCTGGATATTAATTAATAATACAGTAATGGAATAGATAGTCGAAGTTCTTGTGAACATATCTATCCGTATAAACTAGACTTGACTCATCTACTGGGGGTCTAAACACCCAGAGAAGAACCAAAAAAGATAATGACCTAATGAAGAACTCCAAGAACCAGTAAACGTCAAAGGATATCTACTCATTTGGATCATAATTTTGTAAATTTCTTTTGAAAAGTGAGCCTCAAACATCAAGAAACAATGTGTGTTCTAGCGGACTCAACTGTTCGAAGAGGCTTTGTAATGTTGTTGTTTGTAACGTTGTGTAAATGAGTGAATGAGTCAATCATAAGAAATCATATTGGGAGTTGGGTGATCTTCTCCAGGAACAAACCCTTGGTTCAAAAGGGATCTTTAAAAGGAAGAGAAAGAGGATTGGTGGACTACTTGACAAATATAAAGCAAGACTTGTTGTCAAGGTTTTAGACAAAAAAAAGATCTTGATTATTTTGACACATACTCGCCAATGACTAGGATTACATCAATTTGGAGTTAATTGCACAGCGTGCCAGTATACGGTCTTGAAATTCATCAATGGATGTGAAAATTAATCCTCGTAATGGAGAGCTGAAGAAGATATTTACATAGACATCCTGAGGGTTTTGTAGTTTCCTTGTAAAGAAAGAAAGTGTGCAACACTTATTAAGGCACTGTTATGGAATAAAAACAAGCACCAAACAATGACATGCAAAGTTTGATCATACCATGTTGTCAAATGGATTTAATTTAAGATCAATGAATGTGATTAAATGTGTTTACATTAAAATATCCAAAGAGGAGTTATTTTATGCCTATATGAGACTGGACATGCTTATAATGAGCAAAAAACAGTGCTAAGTATAAAAACTACAAAGCATATGCGCGCTAGTAAGTTTGATATGAAAGATGTAGGAGTTTGTTGATGTGATATTCGGAATTAAAATTATTAAACTCCAACGGTCTAGCATTGTCTCAAACTCATTATATTCAAAGATACTTGAAAAAAAAATTTAAATTTGAATTTTAAAAGGGCAAAGACTCCAAATGAGTAAACCTTCATCTGCAAAGAAAAAGGTGAAAGTTATTCTCAAAATGGAACTAGGCTCGGTATGGGAAGCTTAAATGTTATGCATGAATTGTACACGACAGACTAGCTGCGCTATTAGTAAAGGAGTCGATACAAGTAATCCTAATCAAAGTTAATTTGGCTGCAATGAAGAGCGTTTGGGATACTTAGATGGACACTCAAATAGGTTGAAATTACAACAAATATCGTCGTCTTGAACGATATAGTTATAAAATTTGATTACTGGGTCAAGTGAAATAAAATCCAAGTGGATAATTTTTACTTATGATGGAGGAACAATATTTTGGAAATAATCCAAACAAAACATGTATAGCTCGCTCTAGAATAGAGTCTGAATCCATGATTAGACACCAAGGCAGGGTGAAGAAGCTGAATGACTCAGGAATTTCTTAGAAGATATTTCATTTTGGCCCAAACCCAATCTGACCCCTATTATGCATGCATTGTGATGTCAGCTGACAATAGGAGGGCAGTTGGAAGCATTATGTATAACGGCAAGTCTCGTCAATAAGATGAAGACATAACTTGTAGACAAAACTACTCTCTAGTGGAATTATCACAATTGACTATGTGAAGTCAAAATATATGGTCGGATCCACTTACCAAAAGCCCCTAAAATAGAGAAGGGAGTTGAGGAAATCATCGACGCGAATGGGACTATGGCCGTAGCACAATCATCTGCGGGTAACTCTACCTAGAAGCTGGAGGGATACAATATTAGGTTCAAGGAGATACAAAGAAAGTCATTGATGACAGGTTCAACATTGTCAAGAAAAAATTATTATTTTATGGTCCATTCTCATGAGAAGACAATGTTTAGTAAACCAGGATAAAGACATAAGGACTTTTTAATGGTTTCTAAGTTGATTTACAGGCAATCAAAATGTGTTGTATCTAGGGAAAACACATTTAGAAAATCACCTATGTAGCGTTGAAGTTGTAACAAGCCGCTCAAGGAGAATTCGGTAAGGCCAGTTCTTGAAACACTTACGATCCAAGATGTGTTCAAACTTAAACGAACAAAACAATGAGAATAAGAAAAGTTAATGGTTGATTGTGTGACATATGTGTCTAGTATACACTAAATTAGCTCGACGGTTTAAGATATCAATCTAACATTCAACTCGTATATCCGATATATGTTCCATTACAGAAAGTTTAAAAGGACACTACTTAATCCAGTGACGATTAAACATTCACTACAAGACACACAAGTTTTTCATGAATATGTTTTAATAATATCCGTCCTAATTCATGTGGGGGATTGTTGGGTTAGCAAGTGTGAAAGGAACTTGAACAGAGGAATTGAAAAGTGAGGGAATCTACTTTGGGGGAAAATGAAAAAGTCATTGCAAGTGCAAATGAAAAGGTCATTCTCCCATATCAGGCAAAAGAAAGGGAAATATGTGCCCTTATAATAAGGAAACACTTCCATTACTTCTGAACGATCTAAAGAAGAAGAAGCCCCCTCGCGCAGTCGATTCGTCGTCGATCGGCCTCGACCTGCGACTCTTTGATTGATAAAGTTTTGGACACACAATTTATTAATAGTTTTTGTAATCAATAAATCTGTTAATATTATATCTGATAAATTGGACCAAAATATGGATTTGTCAAAAAGCCTTAGTTATTTTTCTAACAGACACAATTTTCTGAAAAAATTTGGTTTTTTTCAAAAAAAAGACACAACTTCTGGATAAAACTGAGTCTGTGAGAACTTGTTTGATGTTTTTAAGTTCGTTGAAGTAAAAAATTGGAAAGTTACCGCTTATTCGTTAACAGGTTTAATCCATTTATCTTGGGGACATTAATTCCATACTGGGTACAGTGAAGGGATAATTAAATTTTTAAGGCCACAGTAGTTCTGTGGACTCGGATTACTTCTTGTATTGTATTGTTTTCTGCGTCATCTTATTCTTCTGTTTCGTTTATTAAACCTTATATACAGTTACGATAAGAATAAACACTACTATTAATGTCAAGGATTCATGTTGAAATTGGTGAATTGTTTGGTTGGCAGTGTTGTGTACTTTTTAAGTCATTGGAGCTCTCTTCAATCTGGCATTTTAAAAAGATAATGCAAACAAGAGAAATAAAATGAAAGAGAAAAGAAAAAACATATTTATAAACAATAATAATACCTAAATCTCTGTTTGGGAAAGTAAACAACCTCTCCTAAGAATATACTGGCCTCGACACTGCTCAAACAAAATATATTACAAGTAACTCTTACTAGATATTGATATACATAAATCACAAGTTAGAATAATCTAAATTCAAAAGAGGACCAAACAGAAAAGGGTGGAACCATATTA
Organism: Solanum habrochaites; assembly: GCA_027704765.1. NCBI lineage: Eukaryota > Viridiplantae > Streptophyta > Magnoliopsida > Solanales > Solanaceae > Solanum > Solanum habrochaites. The sequence continues at coordinate 55,910,431 of JAKWJA010002493.1, read as the reverse complement.
TCATCTATACCGGAAAAATGCTTTTTATCCCTCACAATCTCATATTTGCACTAAAAAATTGAGTCTCATTTTCTATGTACAAAAACTAAATGGTGAAATAAGTACACATTGCAATAGAAACAACATACAACCATTTTATTGTGTTAGCCTTGGGTGTTGTATGAGGCCTCAATAAATTTTATGCTACAAAAAGTGAATGCAATTGTCTGAGACAATTTTAGCACTCCATTATGTACATGCCGGTAGTAGTTTGGCATCATTTCATCCAAAAAGTCAGCCAACAACATCTCCAACCTTACAATGACCAAGCAGATGAAGATAAACAACCCTAACAACTAACAATCTAAACTAACATCATTTTCAGGTTGAAGACGAAATTGACTTGATATAATGATAAATTTAACTTTCACAGCACAGCTATTAATCAATGTTGGGAAATATTTCCAAATGCTTGATTAATCGATCATATACCTGAATAAAACCTTGATAAATCTTGTTTGATTGACAGAATAGTTCCTCTAATGACACACTTGAAAAAATAGAACTTTCAAGATTTAATTGACCACTTGAATCCTAATTATTTTTGGTGTCATGGTGTGTAAACCATTGATCTAAAATAAGATGATATAGTACTTTCAACCAACAGAGTAATTCATGTTGCACTACTTATGCAATCCATGACCCAGTAATAATACAAAGAGCTAGTTTTTTCTTTTTGCATTCTTGCGCATTATTGATCAAAGGCTGGTGAATTGATAGACTTCAAGATATTCCTTTTTTAAGGGAACATCAAACACGTTCAGGACTAAGTAATAGCGGGAAACATATTTACCATCTAATAGCAACATGAAGTTAATAGAAAATATATGCTGAAGGAGTTGATGCTTTTGAGTAGATGAAATTAGTAACATCAAGTACCAGAAACCTATGTGTAACTTTAGTGAATTGGAGATTAACATAGATATCTCGTAGAAACTAGTAAAAAAACATGAAACTCGACGGTCTACGATCTCTTCTCTGCCTTTGATGCCATTTATTTTTGGAGAGAACAGAGAATTAAGTCAGAAGATGAATTTTGATTAGAAAAGTGGCAACTTACGTGCATACAGGTTAAAGTGAAAAGTTAAAATTAGCTCTCACTTAATTTTTAAAGACTAAAAAACAGCCAGGTTAGATACCAAGAACTCCTACCCATGCTTCTACTATAGTACTAGATAAGTTTGTGAAATTAAAAATAATTATAAAGAAGATATATAAAAACACAATATGATCAAACTAAATTTCAATATAACATGATTCATAGTATATTATATTCATGTTGCAGAGCCTTATACATTGAAAAGGCCAAAACATATACACTATATGTAGTGTAAATATTTGTTGCGTTGGCCTGGTAGTTGAATTTTGAATTCCGCAAACTTGTTAACATAAGTAGTTCTTCCAGCTTGAAGCTGTTTTATGACTTAAGAAGAAACTAAAGGAGTAAATTAACACAATTCAGCAGAGAACTGAGAAAGAACCTTAAGAATAACACCCAATTTTGGAGAGGAGCTATCTAAATTCAGGAAAATCCAATTCACACAAAAAGGCTGCAAATAAATTGATGAACAGGAAAAACACTACCAATTCCAAGCTGAAGTGACAAGAAATACAGAGAACATCTACACATGAGTTGAAAACAATATCTGATTAACAGTGTTAAGGTTATATTATTCATTACATATTTGTAACAATGATTTACTATATATTATAAGAGGTACCCTTAATACAAAATATTCTTGAAGCACCGAAGGAAACAAGAGTAAAGGGAAGTTTCTATATTAAGGTGAGAGAATGATACTCAAGTGAACCAAATTGCTTGCAAAAAACTAAAGAAGACGGGTGGTGTTAGGGGGGTGTTGGGTGGTATAGGTCTTTTCCCTTCATATGTGGATAAAATAAAGGGCAACTTTCACATATAACAAACAAAAAATTCATAGTTGTATGCTATGAAAAAACTTTGCCATATTGGATTGAATAACAAACTAAATCTGTCTTAATTTTTGCTATCATATACAATTGGATAATTCGCTGGCCTAAAATTGTATAATTCGCTGACTATTCGGCTTGCAATTGTATAATTTGTTTTGCATACAGTGAATCAAATTAAAATGTAGGATATTGTCATAATTATAAGGGAAGCAAGAATGAGATAGTTTTTTCTCGCTTTATACAAAAACCGGAAACACCAATATATACACTTTCTGGTGTATTTAACGCTAGAGAAAATGTATTTCACACACTTGTAAATTCGCCACTGTAATAATTCGTTGGCCGTTTTCTCTGCATATTTGAAGTAGTGAGTAGTAAGTAAAAATGTCTTTGTTAAATTGTATCGAAGTTTATAACACAAAAGATATACATTTTGGCATGTGTATATACAATTTTCTATCCTTTATACAAAACAGAACACAGAATTATACACTTCTTGTGTATAAAGCGAGAGAGGCGAGCGGAGAATGGAGAGTGGCGAGCGAGATTTTTGGGGAGAGAGACGCGACAAAATTTTACTATGTTTGGAATATGGAGCACACCCCAATTAAATCAAACCTAGCTTTCATTTAATTTAGGTTATTAGTTTGCTATTATATTACAATTTTCCCAATATAAATAAAAGCCCAATTTGGCCCAACCATTTTTACACCATAGGTCCATTCTTATTATGAGGCAAATTATAAGCTTATTTAGGTCTTTATTTTATAACAAAGCGTTTTTTTAAGCAGCCAAAAAAGAGAGAGAGATTTTCGCAGAGTAAAAAAATTCAGTCATACACAACCAACTTCAAATTGCGATTATTCCCGCTTTTATTTCTGTACGATTGAGCTGGATTTTTTTGGACAGCATATTATTTTTCATATCAATGCTTTGATTAGGAACTGACAGAGTTAGGATTTAGTGGCCGTTGCAGATTCAGTTTTGCGTGTCGTGAACAGTAGCCTGCGAACACACATTGGTTGATTTTGCTTTTTTAATTGCTTTAGATTTGGTGCAATGTATTTTGTTGTTGATCATTGTTTGGCACTTGTTTGTGGCCCAATTTTGAGAGGTCTCTGGTGAGACCAATATGCTAACTCTTGGTGATTATTAGTGGAAGCTTTTGGTCCGTGGTTTTTTTACTCTTTCACATCGAAGGGTTTTCCACGTAAATCTTGGTGTCGTGTGTGATTGGTTTATTATTGTCTTGTTATATTTGTTTGGTTGAATTTACTTGCTTGCCTTACTATCATTATTGCTTGTGGTTGTTTGTCTTCTGGTTTCAATCGGAAAAGGGAAAAGTATAGACTTGGGTTATTTCTTATGCTTGTTTAATCCCCTGAAGGCATTCTTCGTTATTGCCTTGTCTTTTCCAACAAAATGTGGGTAGAAGAGCATTGGTTATTTGTTGATTTTTGTTTTTGGGGGATTATGAGTGGGACAAATATGAGCAAAATGGTGTGTTTTTAACTGGTAGACCTATCATATTCTGGAAGGCAAGATGTGAAAGATTTCTATTTGTCCAAAAAAGATTTGCATTTAACTGTGTTTGCTTCTAAGAAGCCTCAGTCTTTGAATGATGATGAAGAATGGGAATTTGAGCATCGGCAGGTTTGTGGCTATATTACGAACCCCAAGGGTTGAAGATAATGTTAGAAATCATATTGTGATGAGACACATGCCAAAAGTTTGTGGGACAGCTCGAGGAACTATATGCTTCGAAGACTGGCAAAACAACAAGTTTGTTCCTGTTGAAACAATTAATGAATATCAGGGATAAGAGGGCAATCCTATTTATTATTCATATTAAGTGATTTTCAGGGTGTCTACGTGACAGTCGGTCCGGAAGGGTATAAAGTTTGATGATGAGATACAGGCGACTTTGGCGTCTTAATACTCTGCCAGACCATTTGGAAAATCTTCGAGTGTATTTGACTAATTCTGCTCCCAGTGGTGTTGTAACAATGGAATATACTAAGAGTGGTGTGTGTCTTGAAATGAAGAAAGAAAGAAGAAGAAATGAGAAGAAGATCTCAAGTCCCCTCATACTGTCAGGCCACTCGATGTTTTGGTTACTGAAGTAGGGGGAGAAGAAGAGGGAGAAGAAACAAGTCCAGAGGTCAGAATGATTAGAGGTGGTTAAAGTAGAAGCAAGTCAAAGTCTAAATACAAGAAATGCCATTGTGGACTATTGCCACAAGAAATGGGCCATATCATGAAATATTGTTACAAGCACAAGAGAGATATGAGACAAAAAAAGAGAGGAAGGCCAACAATAATGAAAAATCGTTTTGCTGTTTGTGCTAATGATGTATTATGTTTCTTGTGGATGCAAATGTCATAATTTTCTGGTTCGTGATGAGTCTAGCTGGTTGGGATTCTGGGGTATTTCATGTCACTGCCCAAAGAAGGAATTATTTCTTTCTTATTCCCAAGGTAATGTTTGGGAAAGTTGGAAAATGGCATAATCAGATGAAAGTTGAAGTTAGTATGGCATTGGGGACAGTTTTGTTTGGAAAGTAACAAATGGATTCCAAAAACTTTATTCTCAATAATGTCAACATGCTCCAAATGTTTTCGCTTTGAATTGATTTTCGGTGGATATTTGATGATGAGGGTTATGTAATAACTTGGTGTTGGCGTGGAACGTTTACTAGAGTTATGGTTTTGTGGCCGTGGTGACAAGTTGTCTACTTGTATTGTATTTCAGTGGCTCCCCATTTTCCAGAGGGGACTCAGTAGATTTGGTGGAGAATGATACTTCAATCAGAGTTATGGCATAGAAGGACTGAGTCAATGAGCGAGAAGGGGATTGATAGTTGGCTTAAGAAAAATTTGCTTCCTGGAGTTGAAAAAACCAGCAAAGTTGAAGAAATGTGTTCATTGCTTAGCCGGTTGGTGGTAGTGCGTGGGTTGGGGGTCAACAGAAAAAGAGTTTCTTTTCAGAGCATCCGCCTTCAAGAAAGCTTTGATTTGCTGGTGGAGTGGTACATTATGATTGTGTTGTGGGTCCTCTTTAAGGTAAGATTCATGGGTGGGTGCACTTTCTTTGTGACTTTTATTGATGATCATTCTTCGCAAACTCTGGGTTATTCCTTTGAAGTCCAAGGATTAAGTACTTGATGTTGTTTCAAGAGTTTGCAGGCCTTTGTGAAAGACAAACAGGGGAAGACATTGAAAAATGCATGCGTTTAGACATTGAAATGCATCGTTATAGGTCTTTTTCCGTCCTCTGTGGAAATAAACGGCCCAATGGACCCCAACCCATTTTTTACCCCTAGGCCCATTCTTATGAGGCAAAATAAAGCCTATTTAGGTTTATTTTCATACACACGGAGTTTTTCAGCAGCCAAAAAAGAGAGAAAAGAGAGATAGAGAGATTTTCGCAGTAAAAAATTCAGGCCCTAAACATACCAACTTAAATTGCAATTTCCGCTTCGTTTTCTCGTCCCGATTAGCTGCATTTTTGGACAGCATATTATTTTTTCATCTCAATCTTTGATTAGGAATGACCAGGTTGGATTGGTGGCCTGCAACTTCAGTTTGCGTCGGAACAGTAGCGGCGTAAATTGGTGAATTGTGCTCCTTGTTAATTCTCTAATTTGGTGCTGCAACGTATTTTGTGTTGCCTCATTGTTTGGCAACTGTTTTGTGGCCCAATTTTGGAGAATCCACAATAATTGTAACTCTTGTGTTTTATGTGGAGCTTTTTGTCCGTGGGTTTTTTACTCTTCACATCGAAGGTTTTAAAAGTAAATCTTGGGTCCTGTTGTGATTGGTTTATTATTGTTTGTATTTGTTTTGGTTGATTAACTTGATGTCTTAACACATATGCTTGTGGTTGTTTGTCTTCTCTTTGGTTCAAATCGAAAATAAAGTAAGGAACGTGGGTATTTCTTTCCGTGTTAGTCCTGTTCAGGCATTCTTTGTTATTGGGGGGGGGGGGGGGGGCCTGGTATTTCCCAAAGGAGAGAAACTTACAGAGAGCATATATAATCTTGGTACCGATCTGCTCCAACTGAAAGAATGCAAACATCCTATCTTTCACTCTGCTTAGTTGGGTAGAAAGGTTGAAAGTATCTCATTTATGGATTTAAAATTTGGGTTCTGGCATCCTTGAACATTCTTTCTAGTTCTATAGGGCATCAATCTTCGCCGAAATATTATAGCTGGATCACAAGGAGTAAACAGTAGTAATACGTGGATATAGAAAATGCAAGCAAAACATTATACGCATAACCATGTCAACTTCAAAAAGGGAAAACAAAGAGGAAGAAGCAGTAAATCAAAAAACTTGCAAGGTGCAACAACATTGGCAAGACCGAAAGAAACCACCTGGAAAGCCAAGGCTTAAGCACCTGAAGCTTGTTAATTGGCCAAATTAGAGCAAAATGACGGAATTATCCTTGGATATCTGACGAAACCAGGGAGCATACCTTTGTTAGCCTAGAAGATCGATGAATTTGCTTTTTTCCAAGGAAATGGAAAGAGGCTCTGCATATATTAGTATTAATATTAATACATGTAAACGAAGGAATAAGCAACAGACGGCGGCTGTCGATGGAAGTAGCAAATAGGTGTCAACAAAATAATTTTGCTATGTCTAAAAAAAATGGCGCTGAAATTGAAAAGAACAATCCCATGAAAACAAACAAGCGTTAAAATAGCCCGGTTTTTTTTTTTATTAATTTACGTAAATACCTTTATTGAGAATGAAGCCACATGGCTGCTTTTCATGGTTTTGGTCGGACAAAAGAACCAACACTTGTATAGAATGAGATGATAATGACATATATATATATATATATATATAAATAAATAAATAATTATGTAAATTTTGTTTTGCTATTCTTGTTAAGTAATAATAATTACTTATTTCTAGGAATAAATAATTAAAATAAAATAAAACAAAGAAATGAGAAAGGTGATTTTTGAAAACTATATAAATATATTCTAAATTTATTGAATGGAGTTGGATAGGTCCATATTTATTTAAAGTTAGTTAACATGCACCAATCATTTATATTCACTCGATTCATGACAGTTTTGAATAAGAATGTATTATTTATTATGATACTAATATGGTGACTTTCGTAAGTGATACTCAACCTATAAATAGGGTTGTTCATTACTATTTATGAGATACATATAAGGACTTACATATACTTGAAATAAGAATGAAAAAGGTCTTCTTCTTATATCTATTTTCTGGTCTTGTTTCTCTTTATGATTTAGTATTTAGAGCTTGATTGTATAACACGTATCAGCACGAGTCTTAGTCAAGTGATTAGTGGAGTTTTAGTTTTTCTTTAACTCAGGTTTGGATTGATTTCGTATGAGAATTGAGGTATTATTTGCATTAAAAAATTAGTATGTCTTTTTCGAAAATCTTTTTATAATATATATTTAAAAATACTATTCGTCACTAACCAATTTATCAGGACAGCAAGACATATACTACTATGGTTGATTTATGACAGGCTATACAAAATTTCTTAAAAATAGAGAGAGAAGGTTAAAAATTTAATAGCATGACTTTGAATATTTATTTTGATTGTTTTGAAAGACTCCAAAGAGGGAGTCATGTTGTACTTGGTTTCTGGTCTATATTACCGTTGGTTAAGGGTAAACTGATGGGTTCAAGGTTCATTGCACCAAAAAGGGTAAAAACATTCAATTAAGTCTGGGATGCACTAATGAAAAAAAAAATTGAGGATATTAAGACGAGAGATTTCAAGGTTTTATCGCATCAAAGGGTAAGACAATCAATTGGAGGTTTTATGCACCTATGATTAATGTAATTGGGTTCAAGTCCCCATATTAATTATGGTCTAATTCCTTGAGGATAAGACAGTGATTTGAGTCTCAAGCACCATGTGGTGATAAAATGATGATTGAGGAAAAATAAAAGGCTTGGTTTGAAAATGAATGAAAAGCCTTGAAATTGCCCTATTGGAATTTGCTCCCATACCTTGAAAAGAATGTTGGTATCAACATTATGATAACTTTGAAATCTAAGTTGACTTGCTACAATTTACGTTGAATGTCATGAGGTAGCCAGTAAAATTTAATTAGTCTGAAAGATGACAAATGATTAACGATATGAAAAAGGGCATGAAGGCACGGAATTATAATAGTCATAATGTATATGATTAAAAGGAAGAAAGAACACTTGAGTTCTTCCAAATAGTCCCCTCAAATGTGAAGACAATTTCTTCTTATCAAAATAGTATGAAAGGTCATTAGACTTGTGAATGTGTCAACCAATGATAACAAGTTTATAAATTCTCTTATTGAGACAAGAAAAATAAAAGTTGGGTGGTACACTTGATCTTTCAAAGTGATGTTGAGGTTGTGTCATGGGAAATTTGATTGAATTTATTAAGTCATGACAATTGTGCTTATATGCAAATTTATGAAAGTAGTACATATATTAAATTGAATTAGTCATCCTTGAAGAGATGTTGACTGTGATGAGTAACGTGCATGCTCGACCATTCTATAAGAGAATATGAGTCCTAGATGTTGATAAAATTATTTAGGATTGGATACTATGGTCGCAACTCACTCTATGGAAGGGTTTGAAGGAAAATGTCATGTCAAAACTCACCTACGAGAGGTTTTGAGAGAAAATATATATTTATTTGGCAGAAATGCTAATCGTATTGTACATTAGACGTTCAATGTCGATGTTTATTATTAACTACCGGAAAGGGTAAAAGAAAGAAATTAGTTATTGCCAAAGGTTGTGGTCATTTGTGTATGGGCAATACAAATTTTTGTATTGGTTGTGTACGATTGCTACAACAAATAAAGCAAGAAAGAACGTCTTGCTCGTAATGGATTGTTGACATGACAATAATATATAATTCCTCCTGGGTAATGAGAAGATGCTCACCATCGGAATGGTATCATGCAAGATGTGATAGTCACCCAAAAGTTAATTGCAAGCTCTAAACTAGTTGTGCTAGTATGAGAGGAATAATATGGGAGTGGTAGTAAAGTCTCAAAAGGAAAATTTTCACGTTTTCGGATAAATTTGTAAATAAATATTGAGACTATAAAATCCACTAAACAATCGGAAGAGGGTATAAATTTATGTAAAAGATACCCCACTTTCCTCTTGTTTGTGCAGACAAAAAACATGAACATGCTGATGAATGAAATCACATCCGAAAGTAAATATAAGTGTTACTGAAATAAATGATTAGTTGATTGAAACATGACCGGTCACCATTGGTTTACATTGTGATGCAAATGTAATTGAGAATTCATGTGGAGTAATTGATTAAGAACTAAAGATTCTTTAAGAATTATCTTGTGTGCCTTGTTTCATCTTGTACTAGCTATGGTTGGATTGTTAATCCCCTGAAGTTTTTGGAACGTATAAAAATGTGGGAATATATGCTCATTCACATGCCATGTGGATCATTTGCAACTATATGATAGGTGAATCTATGCGGATGACACATATGCTTTATGTTTTTTAATTACAAAATTGGGGTTGTAAGTTGTTTGCTCGAATTTGAAAATTAAAGAGCCCAGTTTCAAATTGTGAAATTATATTGATAATGCGGTTGATTTAGCAAAAATTGTAGGCATTCAGATTATAGCTAAAATTCATGGTTATGGAGAAACAAAAAAACTCCCAGATTAAAATTGGTATGAGATAGATTAAATTTTTTAACTGTTATCAACACATTGGTATTGCATTTCAAGCAACAAGGTTTCCCCATTAAAAATTGGTTCAGGGTCAGGAAACCAAATAATTTTCATCTAAAAGGGTTTAATGTGCGGTTTTTATTGATCAATTTGTTCCACCACGCACAAAAAGATGAATTCCCGAAGAAGGTTGGGATGAATGTTAGATTTGCTAACATTAGGGGGAAGATGATTGACAACTGAAAAATATTTTGTAAGGTTTCATTATGCATTATTAGATCCGCAAATAAAGATATGAACTTAAAGTTTCTCAAAGGATAATTCATTTGCATAATGTTGCAAATAAATTGCCAGATGAATGTACTGAGCCTATGATATAATCAGCTGCAAATGCTTCAATGTTGAAAGTCCTTGAAGACAGAGTCTATTTAATACTCGGAAGCATTAATGACCCATCGATTCCAAATTATAAAATTCCGTGAAGGAAGGAGTAAAGCTAAATGATCATATTATATGATAATGAGGCAACGTGCTACAAAAGAAGCAGATTGACATAACACTTCATAAACCTCGGAAAAGGGAGGATGCCCTGAAAAAAATAAAGAAAAAATGAAGAGATCTCGATAAGTAATGTCTTTTTGGAAACGATTATAAAAATAACCGTCAACAGTCAGTGTATCGTTTATATGAATTGAGGTAGCGCTCACTGATATAAAATGTGACGAGTGGATCTTGCATTCAAACTATAATAGAGTGGGACAGTGACAAAATATTGCAAGTAAAAGGTGAAAGGAAAATACTTTTGGTGATTGAAACTAACATATCTTGGTTTTTGCTGCCAATAGGGCTCTAGGTATTTTCTAACAATATTACCAGATATTTGTTTTGCAAATAAATTTACTGGCAAAGCAAAGATTCAGTGTCTCCCCGATAAAAGGACATGTGAAATGGTGTGAGCATATGATGAATATCCTCGAAGGACCACTTAGTTATGGGTTCATTCTATTTTCGAGGAATCAAGTACAAAAGGATTGGGTACGCAGATTAGAATAGTATTTGATCGCATAAAAACTCGATCTCAAGCTTCCTAGGTGTTGTCTGTGGAGGCCACAATAAGTATCACTGGCGGATCATGAAGAAATGTTGCTATGCAGAAAGTAAAAGTTATCACATGAAGCAAGTCGAAAGTGCAGGTCTGTTGAGTAAATGACACAACAATATTAGAAAAAAAGGTGTGGTTTTTTTCTTTGAAAAAGAATATATCGAAAACACAAACTGTACGAAGATTGGAGACATCATCACAAGAAATTAAGTGATGTTTTAAATCAGGGGGAGTATAATACGCGTGCACTCTTTTCCTTGAGCGAGGTTTTTTCCTACGGAGTTTCCTGGCAAGGTTTAATGAGGGCGGCAAACAAAATAGTGCGTTATGAAAAGATAGTGTACTCTTTTTCCTTTAAATAGAATTTTTTCCCACAGGGTTTTTCTAGTAAAGGTTTTTTTAATGATGCCACATGATCTATAGACAGCCAGGGGGAGTGTTCTAAGTGTTAATTATAAATCCATTGAAGAGTGGATGTCCGTAAAGTTATTAATGAAACAATCATCCATATTCACTAGGTTCATGAACCTTTTTGGATAAAAGGTATATCTATATATTATGAACACTTAATATGGTGACTTTCGGATAGTGATTTCTTCCAAACTATAAATAGGGTTGGTTCATTTCACATTGATATGAGATAACATATGTAGACTTACATATTACTTGAATAAGAAGAAAAGTCTTCTTCTATCTATTTCTCGTGTCTTCTTCTCTTTATGATTTTAGTCTTATGAGCTTGATTTTATAACAAAATACTATTAATAATGAAATTAAGGAAATGAAGTAAATGACAATAATAGTAATTAACACTTTAAATATGGTTATTTTGTTTTATTTTTATAAAAAATTTCTAGTCTTTTAAAATTAGTAAAAAAGCCAAAACATAAAATAAATATTTGGAACTACTTTTTTGGAAGAGTAACTTCATTTCTTCATTTTTGAATAATTATTTTAATAAAAATATAAGAAAAATGTCAAAATTATCGACAAAAATAAATTAGTATCAATGTTAGATTAAAGAGGGTACCACGTTGCATTTTTATTTCAGCTATTATTAAATATGAATAAATTTATTTCTTTAAATATATAAATCATTCAAAAAGTTATCTAAGGAAATTATATAGCAAGTAATATTAATTATGAAATCAAGGGAAAAAAAGTAAACAAATATAATAGCATTGATGATAAAATGATTCAAATATGATCCTCTTTTCTTTTAAAACTTCAAAAAAATGCCAAAAATAAACTATCAAAAATAGTTTGGATATCAATTAGTATATATAAAATAAACTTTGATTAAAGAAAATAATTAAATTGAAAGGAATAATATCAACATTAATTTTGTTTTCTTTTAAATCACAAAATATATTTTCTATTTATTCTTTTCCTAATTTGATATGAAGTATATAAATATAAAAAGTTGGACACTAATCACACTTCCTATAAATTTTCAACCAAATCAATTTTTTTCTACTCAATATAGAATTTCTCCTACTAACATTTTCTAAAGGATCATGATGTACTTCTTCTCTTTTGTTGAAAAAAATTTGAAGGCATAAAAATTTAATATACCAAATCAATTTTTTTCTCTAAATATAACATTTCTCCTACAAATATCTTTTTAAATATCATGATGTACTTATTTTTTTCCCTTCTGTCAAAAAAATCCGAAGACCTAAAAATTTGATATCTATTATTTTTCTTCTTCATCATAAGAAAAGAATGAAAGAAGAAATAAAGAAAAGAGAGGAGTTTATTATTGTTGGTGATATCTGTATTTTCTTCTTTATCATCATAAAAAAAGGAAGAAAATAGGAGGAATTCATTATTGTTGGTTAGAAATACTCAAATATTTTTATTTTATAGGCTAAATAATATAAACAGTTATGAAAAATAAAAAGTTGTTGGTCTTTTCATGTTTCATCCACTTAAATGTATAATAGTGTGAGAGAACTTTTAAAGAATATGATTAGTTGGGTAATTTATTTAAACGGTTTTAGTTTTTTTTAAAATACAAATAAAAATATAAAATAAATATAAAACTTCCAAAAAAGAGGATTAAGGATATATAAAAATGTTGGTCATAGAAAAGGTGTCTCGATTCAAACTTTTATAATATAATAGCGATATGTATATATAATGAATGATGCTAAAAAAATTAAAAGTAAAATATTAATTTAAATGTATTTATGTTTTTCGTATTTTAGTCCTGAAATATGACAAGGTAATCCATATGTCATTTTAACCAAGAAAAGGGGAAACCATTATTTTGATCTATGAGTTATTAACTTATTTCGAATTTAATCTCTGTGTTATTTGGTTAAGTAAATTAAATTTTTAAGGGGAAAAGGGTTTTATATTTAGAATTTATATGCCCTCGTTAAGAAATTGGCTAAAATAGGGGAGGGATTAATAATCTAAAAAAATCGAACATTCAACGATAAAGCTAAATTTTAGGTAGCTAATCAATTGAGAAACAAAAATTCACAAAAAAAAAAAACAATTATTGTTTAGTATAAAATGAAAAAAAATATTATTTTTTCTTGACATGATAAAAGTAATAAATAAGTTTCAAAAATAGTGGAAAAATAAAATTAAACGGAAGGGATAGTAAAGTAATTTGAACAATGAATAAGAAGAGGCTGAAACTTCTACATAAATAATATTCGATGAATTTGTTTTATGTCCTTCATTCTCAACACTTTCTATTTAGGCATCTAAGGGGAATTTTTTCAAGTTTTCAATGATACGACACTTTTCAAAAGACAAAAACAAAATTGTGGGTCTAGAAAAGAAAAATGAAAGAGAAAATTCATAATCTGGAGAATCAATTATTTACCGATAAAGTATATTTTAGTTCGCTAATCAATTGAGATGCAAAATTCTCAGTAAAATAAGAAACTAATGTTGAGTAAAAATGAAAAATTAATTATATTTTCTTGATATGATAAAAGTAATAATTAAGAAATAAATATGTTTTATAAATGTTGAAAAATAAAATTAAGCGGAAGGAGAAATAAATTACATTTCAACAACAAATAAGAAAGAGACTAAATTTAAAACATAAATCAGATTTATCGAATGTGTTTTATGTTTTTCATTCACAGCTCAGTCAATGTTGAGCATAAAATGAAAAAAATAATTATTTTTTCTTGATATGATAAAAATAATTAAAATAAATAAATGCATTTTATAAATAGTCGACAAATAATATTAAACGGAAGAGGAAATTAAGTTAATTTCAACAACAAATAATAAGAGACTAAATTTAATACATAAATGACATTCGATGAATGCGTTTTATGCATTTCATTCACTGCTCAGTCAATGTTGAGTATAAAATAATAATAATGATATTTTCTTGATATGATAATATTAAAAATTAAAAGAAATAAATATATTTAATAGTTATCTACACTTAAAATTAAACGCAAAGGGTAATAAAGAAAATTTCAACAACAAATAAGATTGAATTTTACACATAAATCACATTTGGCGAATATTTTTATACCTTTCATTCACAGTTCGTACATGTAATGACCTATTCCTGTCGTTATAGAAAAATCAATGGAGAAACAATTTAAGCCAGAAAACTTTTAAGTAGTAACTTGGAAATTTCTAGCCTAGACCAGACTTTACGAAATTTGAGATATGTGAGGTCTAGGACAATCCGGTAATAGATGGAGATTTTAATTATGAATTTGATCACGTGAGTGGATAACCAAGATGTTAAGAGGCTTGTACGACTTTACATAATTGAATTCTGGACTAGAACTCCTGAAGTTGGTCTTGACATGAAAGGATAGTTTTAGAACGTCATAGGTTGAAGGTGTATTGTGGATTGGAAGCTTGGAACTCAAATTCTGAGTTTCTATCTTTGCGCAAATCACCGGAGCGGGATTAATCCCGCCAGGGTGAAACCGCTGTGGCGGGAAGGGATCCGCTTTGGCGGGACAGTCGCGGCTTAAATCGGGGAAAACCCCCAAAATCGTTATTTTCCATAAAACTTCTTTCTTAATAGCTATAGGAGGACCCAAGACAATTTCTTATCAAATTCCCACGAATTCTTACACTAAAGTTAAGTTAATACTCTCCTAATCCGTATTTCGATTCTTGAAACTTAGAATCTTTGTTAATTATCGTTGGGGGAGAGTTTAATTTTGACTTGAAGTTAATAATGAAAAAAGCCCTAGTTGAACATTAGGATCATGGGTTTGTCCTTGGATTGATATTTTGTTCTAATCCGGATACATTAGGTCTTGTTTAGTGATCCTTGCGTTAATTAATTATTTTAGACCAAGAATAATCGTCAAGACTCAAAAAAAGGAAAGATCAAGTATCTTAGGAGTGTCCAGACTTGATTTCGAGGTAGGTGATGGTTTGATTTTCTATTGTGTTATATGTGCTTGTTAATTTCTCCATTTTATGAATGAATGTATGTGAATAATAAAAGATGAATCGAAAAACCTAATGAAATAATTATGCTTGAACAATTACATGTCATGAACCTGTTATTTGATTGTAATTATGTGCATTGTTTATTATGGGTGTGATTGTGGCGGTTGTTGTGCTGATTGAATGGGCTATCAGTTTTAACACAGATATTGGACTGGATTTCACATTCCAACACACATTATCATGGCCCAGGTCACCGTGATTGACACCCACACTAATCCTCTGGTGGGAGAACCATTACTACGAACCCACTAAACAACTTAACAAAAAATTATATTTTTAAAGATACAAAAGCAGGTTCAAATATCTAAAGAAATATGGAGTTCCTTATAAACTCCAAAAGTTACACAAAAACAATACCAATACTATTGTGGAAACAATATCTTAATTGTCACGATGGAGGAGCACCCCCTAGACACAACCGGTGTCTCCGTCCTCGTAGAGGCCTTAGACTAGCCCTAATCATAATTCATTGCAAATCATAGGTAGAGAAAAATGCAGAAATTTTAAAACTTTTACATATGAAGTATACTTAGACTTCTCATTTATCATATATGAAGTTTACATAGACTTCTCATGGAGTTTACATAGACTCCTCATTTAACAACATAACTAATTCATTTAAGTAATCTAATATTGTCTCACACATAAACCATCTATTAAGAATCACAAGATTTGGGCATAGCCCTTACACTAGTACAATATACCACATATAGGATTACAACAAAGTCTCAAATATAAGGAAAGAACAATTGTCTTAGACATAGTCAATACTACTAAAGCTAGAGAATTGACATCATCCTCAGACTTGAGGACTCACCAACAACTTGGGTAATATATCCAAGTCTTTTTTGTAAATGGGCTAGAAAGATCTTCAATGGCCCGAACCTACATATTTGTAGAAATATAAAGAATATGGGTTAGTACAAAACACATTTACTAAGTATTAAAATATATGCAATTAAAACCATTGAAATCATGCTCACAGAGACATTTTCTTTAGAAAATGCTAAGTCACTTTTGAAAGTCTTTTGTGCACACATAAGAACATATGCAAGTCAATGATCACAACATTACCAAGACAATCTCCTATCCATATACAAGAAAAGCATCATCATAAAGTCATAACAAAAATTCATGTCCTATAGTCATATCATCAAATCGTACAAGACTGTTACTCAAAATCCCAACTCAAGCCTACAAGCGCAATGCTTATGTGAAGCCCCATAACCTCGTATAATAAAATACACTAGAAAAGAGACCATAAGCAATGTTCATACTTCATATAACATAACATTATGTGTAGACCTCATTTACATAGAAATTTAGATCAATACCATGTTCATCAAATGAAATCAACATCATATAAGACCAACATTATATAGAACCAACATCATATAAGAGCAACATATATAGAACCAACGTCATATAAGAGCAACATTATATAGAACCAACATATATGCATTTCATTCATAACTAAGTGCATAAGAACAACCTCCCAGGACTCCCCTTAAGGTCAACTTGTGCAATGCATAGGTAGTCTCATACTCTTACCTACACTAAGTAAAACCCTTCAAGTCACCCTAGTTAGTGTCCATATTTATTACTTTCATTCATTTATTTTACTTTTGACAACATTCACCTTAACCGGCAATAGACCATGTGAGCTAAACATGAAATCCGGTGTCACAAAACCTTACACCGAAAGAAGGTTCTCTATTTTTGCCAAGGTAGAACCATAACATGAACATAGCATTTTAGGTGGATCCACGAGCTAGTTTTCCTATGGGTACACATAGTTAAGGAACTAGGAGATTTGCTAGAAACTCATGTATGCACATTTGCATGGTCGTCTCTATCTAATGAGAATCATTGTGAACCTACCTTATCTCATTGATAAGGAACACCTCTTGTATCTAGTTCACTTGATGCTAAGCTAAAATCCCTTTTTAAATGTCTTTTAGACTTTCTTAATCATCAATTCTTAATATAGGTCATAGGATACTAACCCCTTGTATAATCATGTCATTATCTCATTAGGTTTATAATAAGAACTTCTTTTCATCAAAACCCAGATCATCACATAATATTCATAGTAATAAGGCACACAAAAATCACTTTCAAGCTTGCATGATCATACCACTAGCAAGATCTCACATTCGAAATATTCATAACATGTCATCATATGCATCATATCATCATCTTCCTATTCTAATTAGATAACCATGCTTTAATTGAACATAATCATAAAAAATATACCAACATTACATCAATAAAGTGTTCATCACCTTTGAGAATCTTAACAATACCTTCCAAGAATCTCCATCAAGATTTCACCATCAATTCCACAATATTTGTCTATCAATCCAATCACCATCATCATAAAATAGTAAATTAAGTCATAACATATTCAATTCCAACATCCCTAATCATTTATAATCCCAATTCATAGTTAGGGTTAGAAAGAAAGAAACAATCATGGATCTTTCATGGAAATTAGGTCAAAGTATCCATAATTACAACAATCAACCAATAAACTATCATAATCTATCAATATAAATAAAAGGAATACAACATTAAATCAATTTGAAAGATAACCCACAAAATTGGATGGAAACCATAATTCTATACATCTGTGAAAACCAATTTCGAAGAGCCTCTTGGGGAAAGAGATCCCACGAGAGAATAACATTCATACATTAACAATCTTTGAGAATGATGGAGAAAAACTTAAGTCTTGGATCCCTAATCAAGCTTGAACTTTGGTCTTCAATGGGGGTCTTTGGGTAGTGAGAGAAAGTAGAGAGAGGTGAGAGAGAAATGGGTTTTGGGAAATAATGGGGTGTTGTGTTAGTTTAATAAAGTCTAACCCTTTTACAGTCTGCAACTAACTCAATTAAAAACCCCTTAATCCCTAATTAATTCATTAACTAATTAACTAATTATCCTAACTTAATCTAAAACTTGGCAGTGAAGTGAAGGACCAAACCACGACTCCACGTCGACGGTCCATCAACCAGACTACGGACCGTACCGGTAGTCCGTGGTTTTGGTCAGAGACTCCATTTTAGAGAATTTTTGAGATTTGACTAAATCCCCACCTAGGATCACCATCGACGAGTCGTTGACCCATCGACGGCTCGTCGTCTGCTCCGTCATTTTCCCACTCTCAATAGACAACTTTTAGGGTCAAATGTTAGGGTCCTCTTCAAGGACTCTTGGTTCGTCCTTGGGGAGTCGTACCCTAAAGTTTTGACCCTACACACACTCTAATATGTATTTCAAACATTTCCACATAATTTAACCCTTTTTCGACTCTTTAAATCCCTTGAAACACACCAAGACACACTAGCTCAATTTCACTAGTCTCCGGACGTCGTGGTCGTTTCTTGATGTTTTGATTCTAATACTTCCTAATTAGTTGAATACATTAATTTAGTCTTAGAAACAATGTTTTAAAACTTAATTTATCAAGTGAGGTTCTAGATTAATTCATGAACTTTTGGAGTGTTACATTCATCAACTATAACTAACGCACGGTTCTCGTCTTCATGAATAGCTGCAAAGTGTTAATCGGCCATTAGAGTTGTAAAGTCTTCATCAACTGCTGCAAGATCAATGGCTAAGCCTTTATACATGTAAATTAATTTACACAAATAATATATACATTAATATAACTTTCTTTTTCTTGTTCTTTTTAGTTCTCTTCAATTTCTCATCTCGTACATATGGAACAACTTTCCCCATCAATTGCTCGAGGGATGCAACATGCTCACACAAATTTTCATCTTTACAATTACTTGGCATATTTTTATTCCACTCGAAGCACAGTTCTTACAAGATTGGTCAGAATTGTGATTATCCAAATACTAATCCTCATAGATCTTTACTACTGAAGCGATGACAGTCACACCTTTCAAATTGGCCTTTAAGGCATAAAAAATTGTCTTTCACTTCACCCACATATGGGTTTAATCTTTTCATTTATTTCTTTTTTGTCTCATGAATAATCGGCATGAGATATTGATGCACAATCTTTAAAAAAAAGCATAAATACTACATGAAATTCACTAGTTTACAAATGTTGCTAGATAATAATAAGGCGAAATGGTTTGGTGGACCCTTATACTTGTATCGATTTGTATTGTGGACTCTTCTACTTAACATTTTGTCAAATGAATCTTGATACTCAACATAACACAACATATTAAAATCCTCTGACCACTGACCATACTTATGTGACATTAATATAGATGAGTTGTCAAGAGAGTGTAACCACACTCCTGTAAAGGAAAGTGAACATGATATTTAAAAGTTTAACTTTTAACTTTAAATTCTTAAAATTATAAAAAAAAAGATAATAAATTTGAAAGGAAAAAGCTCCATCTTCTTCCCCACGCTACCTTATTTTTCAGCCACCCCACCCCCACCCCATTGTTGCCCCAACTTCATTTTTCTTTCTTATCCACACCCTTTCGTTATCTTCTTTAGCCGATCTTGACATTGACACTTTTGTGACATCAAATTTCATGGTGATTATTAGTGGAGGGAGAAAGCGGATTTTTTTCATGGTGGTGCTCGTCGGTTCACAGTGGTTTGAGAGGGAGAGAGACGGCGGCTGGTCCCTTTTTGCTAGAACGGGAGGCGATGTAGTTTGCTGATATGGTGAGAGGATGGAGAGGATACACTATTTTTTGTGGTTTGCAGAGGGTCGTCTATGGTGTAGAGAAAGGAAAATAGTGAAAGGGAGAGTGAGGCGGGAGATTACACGAGGAACTACAGCGAAAGGTTTTTTGGCCGGAGATGGTGGAGTGCCACTTAGGAGTGTTGGTTGTAGGTCAGAGAAGAGGAGCCTGATTTACTTTTATGAAATAAACTAAATTCTTATTTTTTTATCTTTTATTTAATAAATTTAGATAATAATTTTTTTAAAAAACCATTAGTAAAGAAAATAATAATTATGATTAATCTTAATGACATGGATTTGACATGTCATCTATTCAAAGAAGAGAGAGCTAGACACATGGTAGGAAGGGTTTAAAATTTTATTTTTGATTGAGTTTAAGGGTTTAGTTGATAAATGGTTAAGTAAAAGGATTCAAAATACAAACACATACAATTACAGGGGTCTGCCAGATCCTTTTGCCTAATAATAAATAAACTTATACCTTCGTACTACTTCCTTTGTAATTAAATGGACCATTTTCGATAATATTATTTATCTTTGTCGTACGTCATCTAAGTACACAGGGAATGAACATAGGAGAAACCAAGGAATTGTTGGCATAGTTTCCAAGATGAGGAAAAACCTCATGTATTCAAACCTTGAATTAATAAAAGCATACATAAATAAATAGAGGCTATAAATACTACACAAATATATAAGAGTTTATCATAAATTAACTACATAATTGATAATAGGGAAAAGACTCAAATATACCATCGAACTTTCATAAAAGGCTCATTTATGTCAATTCTTAAAAGTTTGGCTCATCTATGCCATTACTATTCAAGAAAAGACTCATTCATGCCATTATTTTTAACAGTGATTTTACAAAATCATTTTTGACACTTTATCAATTATAATTCGGTCACGTCATCAATTTTTTAAATAAAAAAATTATAATTTTGAACAAAAATTGAATTAAAATTGTTTTGATTTCTTTAATTAAAAAATTGATGACGTCGTTGAATTATAATTGTCCACGTCGTCACTTTTTTAATAAATAAATAAAAGTTTGAATAAAAATTGATTTAATTTTTTTTGATTTTTTAATTAAAATTTTTGATGACGTGGCCAAATTATAACTGGTCACATATCCAAAAATGGTTTTGCAAAATCATTATTAAAAAATAATGGCATGAGTGAGCCTTTTCTTGAACGGTAATGGCATAAATGAGCCAAACTTTTAACTGATGACATAAATGAGTCTTTTACTAAAAGTTTAGTGGCATATTTGAGTGTTTTTCCTTGATAATAAGTACCAAAAATTCCCAAGGAAAGTCATATAGAACATATGATGCATTTTTTCTTTCAGTATGCACTTCACTATATTTCTTCAAATTGATTTTCTTTTTCAAATACATCAATGTTAAATTAAAACACTTTTTACCCATGGATAACTCTTGAAGACATCAAAAAAAATAAAATATCTTATTGTGTTTTGAATCTACAATATAAAATCGATCATGAGCAAATAACAATGTGTGGACGAACCAAACTAAAGAGCACTTCAACTTCTGCTCCTTATCAATCTGGTACCGTTTATCAAACTCATCATCTTTGTAGTAGTGACGTTCTTATTCTTGGTCACCTTACAATGAAATTTCTAATCTTTTAAAAGGATTTTTTATTATTTTTGCAGAGAGAGTATGCTGCGCAATTAAGCTCGATAATCAATGCAAATTCTCTTAAATCAAAACAAGCAATGTTATTATTCACACAACATCTCATGCAATTTTTTTCATATTTCGCTCTTCACAACAACATATAATGGACCATTTGTCCATTAAACTTGAAATATTCTAAAATATGCCTCCAGTGTTCAAAACAAGTATCCTTAAAGTCATGATAAATTCTTTCTTGAACTAAAAGTTGTAAGTACACTATAAACAATCATTCTTTCTCGTACACATTTTTTTGTTATAAAACGATCTTATCTCATCCATTCATGTCATTAGATCTGACTTACAAAGAGATGTTTAAGAGTGATAAAATAACATTCATTTAAGGTCCATTTAGCTCAATAATTAGTGTCTCCAATGCCTAATATTGTCATATTCTAATCAAAGGTTGATGATTTGCAACTAGGAAGGAAATTGGACAAGGCAAGGATTGATGTTTAAAAAATGACCAAAATGCGAAAAAAAGAGAGTAAACTATATATTGTCGATCACCTAACAAGAAGGGCGGATCACCAAGTTAGCACGACCTCGCCTAATGTGAGAGTACATAACACTTGTGTCTATCGAAAAAGGTCGCAGACTCCAGTAGAGACGATGATGTTCCAAATAAGAATGGCGGTCCTAATGCATATCACCCAAAGCGACAGTGTTAAAAGCAAAGATTGGGTACTTGAAAGATGAACCAAGGTGGTGTTCGGCGATTTATCAAACGAGAAAGGTTGATTCAATCAAGTTCGCCAACTGAAATTTAAACATATGAATCCTAGAGCATCATAAGGTGAGCTGAGGAAACAAAGGTGATTCACTTAATAAGTTTGGCGAGCCTGAATAATGTCATCGAGTCAGTCGTATATTGAATTTGGGCCAAATTTTGAGAAAGTATAAATAGCCCAAAGGATCGAGAAAATATAATAAATGTGATACACAAGTTTGAGATACATTTTTTACAAATGGGAGAATAAAACTTTTAGAACATTTTACATAACAAGCACACCTTTCTAGCTTTTAGGGTTTCAAAACTTTGTTCTTGAAATTACAAATTGAATTTGAATCCAAAGTGGATTTACTTGTAAGTTCTTAATTTCATGTTACATATGATTATTTTCATGGAAGGTATAATCTCATTACTTTTTTTGTGATGGGTGGCTAAAACCCAAAGATTTAGGGGTGTTATTATTGAGTTGAGTATTGATTTAATGTAGTCGGTATTATGCTATGCACTGTTTTGTTGTTGTTCATACATGGATTTGGTTTAATTAGAATGGGGTTAATTTATGGATTGAGGTTGCAAACTTAATTATTACTTTCAATCTCCGGTTGATGATCAAAAATATTGATTGGAGTGGGTAATTAGTATGATATTAGCAATTTCAGTTTGATGTATGTAACATGGTTGAAAATAGAGGTTATTAGTAAGATATATTTGTCATGTTATTGAAAGAGAAAATCGAGTAAGATATTGGATTGTTTAGATTGACATTTAAATGAGACAGAAAGGAAATTCTATGTGTAGATGCTTTGAGATCGAAAGATGATTAGCGTCAATGAAGATAACTAAGCCTATTCGTGAATGTTCATCACTATAGAGCAACACAATTACCCTTATGTGATATCGATTTCCAATCCCTGCACCCTGGATTGTTTTTTAACTCTTGAATTCTGCGACATTTTAGTTCAATTATGATAATTGACACCAAAAGTTTAATATAAATTTAGTGGAAGTATTCACTCACTTGTTATTATGCAACGCAAAATTTCATTAATGATGCTGAATCAAAAACATGAACTAAAATGAATTAGATTCTCAAAAGTTTAAGAAAAAATCTAAATTTCACAAGACTATCACAATAAAAAAATTAAATTAGCTAAAAGTAATTGAAAACTACATGAGAGAAAATAGATCGAAGAAGATTCAACTGAACTTGGGGAAGAAGATTTATGAAAAAAAGAACCACTCCAGTTCGTTTTGAAATTTTCAGGAACGATTATGGATCTCATTTTTGTTTATGATTTCAATAATGAAAGATGGAAAGATACATTTTTGATAAAAGGTGAGTTTTATGGAGGTTTATCATTTTGATAAAGTGGGTACATGAAAGACGAAGAAGCACATTGGAGAAGATGTTCTCTGAGAACGTTCTTAGATTTCCAGAGAAAAGGTTCTAAACATTGAACTTTATTAAATATCTTTTATATTGGAATTTTGATTTTATTTCTAGAGGGATGAAATTAATTTAATGTTTGAAGTGGTGGAATGAAAATCATTTTTTATAAAATTGTATTTTATCTCCTAAGTTCTTAAAATGATGAAAAAGTCTATGACCCCACAACCAAATTCCACTTTTCCCTTTTTTCTTAGCCTAATCCTAAAACTAAATTTATTTAAAAAAGTTTATTTTTGTTATAAAATCAAGCTCATAATGATTTAATCATAAAGAGTTTAAGACAAGAGATGTAGATAGAAGAAGAGGAATTTTCTTCGTATTCAAGTGAGTCTTACATAGAGAATGATATCTCTATTTATAAGGAGAGAAATCACTTCAAAGGTCACCTTGATTAATGTCAAATTAATAGATATTTAGTTATCTACCAAGGTTCATATCACTTTGGGAATACATATCCATGATAAGGATAAGGTACCTTGGAAATACACATTCATAATAAGGATAAGTTCATGAATTATCTTAATAGACAATCCACTTAATTCAATGGATTTATAACACTCCCTCTTGGATGCCCATAGATAATGTGCCTCGTTAAAACATTACTAGGAAAAATTCTGTGGGAAAAAATTCTAGCAAAGGAAAAAGAGTACACATATCTTTTGATACGCACTATTTGTTGCCTCATTAAAAATCGTGCCAGGAAAATCTAATGGGACAACACTTCGATCAAAGGAAAAAGAGTGCAACGTTCCCCTGATCAAAACGTCACTTAATTTCTTATCATGATATCATCCAATCTTGTGTACCAACTTGTCAAATATTGAAAGTGTCTTGGTGATCAACTCACAATCACAAAGATGTTGTATGATTGAACTCATTTCTGATATATCATTTTCTGTTCATGAATTTGATGAGGCTTCGAGCTTAGCCGAATATATTCTTGACAATTACTCTATCCGTGACCTCTTTACTGAAAGTAATTTGCTCAGTCTACTTGTTCATAGTAATAATCATCTTGTGGATACTCATTTGCAATTGATTATATTCATACATTATGGTTGATAAATTCTTTTTCAAAGAAAAATCACATATTTCCAGAATATGGTGTATCATTGATCTCAACCAGACGCACTCTCGACTTGCTCCATGGAAGACTTTTATTTCTGCATGGTTTGAAGAAGTGATCACCAACTTTTGCTTCATTGATCACCAAGATATTATTGTTCCTCCACATGTAAATAAATAGCGTGTTTGAGTCGAAGCTTTTTGTGGATCAAATAAATATTCTGCATCTGCATAATCAATCAATTTTGTCTTGGATTTCTTTATATAAAATAAAACCATAATTGTGATCCTTCAAGGATATTCGAGCATGTGCTAAACACCATTTCAATGTTCTTTTGTTGGAGAAGGAACTGAATCTTGCTAGTAAATTTACTACAAAACAAATATCTGATCGAGTATTTGTGGCAAGATGTATTAGTGCCCATATTGCATTAAGAAAAGGAGTTTCATTACCAAGAAGCTCTTCATCCTTCTTTTGAGATCAAACCGAATCATAATTTATATCAACCGATCTCATAATCATTGGGGTACTCAATGAATGTGATTTATCCATATAAAAATCGCATCAAAACATGTTGATTGATAGATAAATATTTCATTTGTCAAATTATCAATCAGTAGGTCAACACGACATTTTGTCTTACCAAGATCTTTTCACCTTTTTAAACACCCAACAACTTTTGAATGCTCTTTAAGAGTGTTAATGATGTTCAAGTTGATCAACATACAGAACTATAATATCAATTCAAATCCTTACTTTTTCATAAAAATTCAAGGAAAATTACGGTTATTCCTTTTGTATCCTTTTATTCCTTGATTATTTCAATCCATTTTAGGGTTCTTGAATCTTTATTGAAAAAGTTCTTTCAAACTCTTATATGCTTTAGACACCTCGATTGCTTCAAGGATTTCATATAACCTTCATCGTCTAGCTAGACATGACAATGATTAATTATATGTATTCATGTTTTATATATGTCGTCAGATCAAAACAAACATCATTGCATCCACCATAAAAGAAAACGTCTCAAATAATGTCAGGACTTTTGCAAAAAGATGTTTTATGCCTCAAGGCATAAACTGTACTTTATATCTTACGGTTATACTATCGTATAATTATTTATTTGTATCTCACTAACATTATATCATGATTTATGGACTATCAATCAAAAACATCACTTTTATAAGTGAAACAAAATATACTTGAATTATGTAATTTACTTGGTCAATCTTTTATCTATCCACACTCTATGACAGATTTAAATGTAAGATCCTCGTCACAATTTTTATCATTGAGCGCTACTTTATATCAAAGATAACGTCAATGATTATTTGATATTGAAACCAATATGACATAAATTATCAAAATCTGTTCATTTTTCATCATTTTTCTAGTACCTGAACTTTTTCCAAGGTTTTATGAAGTGTTATGTCGTGGTACTCTCATATAGAACTTGGCTTATTATCATAATCATATTAATCATTTGCTCCTCTCCTTCTTTAAGGAATTTTATATTTGGAATCGATTAATCTATTGCGCTTTCAACATATCATAGACTCCGTCCTTCAAGGACTTCACATTGGAGCATTTGAAGTTGAATTATATCATAGGATCAGTACATTCATCTGGCAATTTATTTGCAACATTATGCAAATGAATTATCGCTTGAACTTTAAGTTCACATATTTATTTAATGAGGATCTAGATAATTCATAATTAACCTCACACATAATTTTTTCAGCTGTCAATCATCTCTCCCCCTAATGTTAGAAAATATAACATTCATCCCAACCTTATTTGGAAATTCATCTTTATGCATGGTGGAGCAATTAAAATCATAATCGCACATGCAACATTTTAGATGAAAATTATTTGGTTCCTGACCCTGAACCAATTTTAATGAGGAAACCTTGTTGGCTTGATACATACATGTGTTGCTATACATTAAATAAAATTATCGCATACCAAATGTTATTTGGGAGTTTTATTCTCATAACCATAATTTAATTATAATTGGAGGCATACAATTTCTGCTAAATTAACTAGCATTATCAATATAGTTTCATAGTTTGGAACTATGGTCTTAATTTAACAATTCGAGCAAACAACCTTACAAACACCAATTTGTAAGTTGACAACAAAACACATGTGACCATCGCATAGATGCATCGCATAGATGCATCGCTCATATAGTTACAAATGATCCACATGGCAGGCGAGCAGATCCATATTCACCTTTTTATATATTTCAAAAAATTTAGGGATCATAATTCCAATCTTAGCTGGTATAATGATCATTTTATCAAGAGAACAAGCAATACAAGAGAATTCTTGACGAATCTTTTATTTCTTCATCATATAAGCCATATGAATTCTCAATTATATTTGCATCACATTTAAACCAGGATGGTCAACTGGTCATGCCAACTGATCTTTATTTCAGTACACGTATAATTTACTTTTGCATGTGATTTCATCAGCATGTTCTTGTCTACAACAAACAAGAGGAAAAGTAGGATAATCTTTTACATAAATATTTATAACCCGCTTCGGTTGTAGTAATCTGAAGATAATAAATCTTTTTATAATTTATAGTCTCAATATTTTTTTTAATTCATTCGAAACTTAAAAAGTTTGTTTTGGTACTTACTACAACCATACCCCAATATTATTCCTCTGACAATATCACAACTCGTTAGAGCGGGTAAGACGCCATCCATATGATGAACATCTCCTTAAAGTAGAAAACTATATTATCATTGTCATTGTCAAAATCATTACAATCAAGATATGTTTCGTGTTTTACTTTTGTTGTACCATAGGTACACAATCAATGACAAATTTGTATTGACACATAATAATATTATTTTGGTCATGGCACAACCTTTATAGGCAATAGTTTTTCTTTTTTTTCACCTTTTGGTATTTCACAATAAATATAGGCAATAGTTTTTCTTTTTTTTCACCTTTTAGTATTTCACAATAAACATACCATAATATCATTGACCTTTCTTATCAAATAAAGCTTATTCATGTCTCTCAAACCTCCTGTAAAGGTGAGTTGTGACATATATTTAATAATATATGAATATGATCTTAGTCATATTTTTCCTTCATATTTTGTCATATTCACTTTCAAGCACAATGTTTATTACAAGTCACAATCTCTTCATAAGTTGACAATAACAATTTAAACATGTCATATCTATATAATTGACATATTTACATGACTCACCTCAACATCACTTTGAAAGATAAAGATTATCATCGTTTTACATTCTTTCTTTTGATGAAGGATTTAAAAACTTATCAAATTATTAGGTCGACAACAACCACATAATCAATGACCTTTCATACCATTTTGATGATAAAATTATCTTTACATTTTGAAGAAAAATTTGGAGAACCCATATAGTTCTTCTTTTTATGATTACCACAATGGTGACTATTATAATGTTGTTCATCCACTCCCTTATTTATATCGTTAATCATTTGTCATCTTTCGGACTAATTATTTACTGCTACCATATTCATACGATAGAATGCAGCAAGTCAACTGATGAATTTCAAAGTTGTCATATATTGCTACCAATTTTTTTTCAAGGAATGAAGCAAATTCAATATAATGAATTTCAAGACTTTTCATCAAAATATATGATTTTTGCCTTGGGCATCATTTTTTCATCACTATGGTGCATTTAGACTCAAACTCAATGTCTTATCCATATAAGATACGTTAGGTCATGATTCTACGAGATTAAAACTCAATTCTTTATCATCATGGTGCATTAAAACTCAAATTAATGTCTTACCCACTTGGTACGATAAAACTTGAATCTATTATCTTACCCTCGATTATTAACACCATAGTCCAAGTGAGCCTCTTAAATTTGCTCTTAACAAATGTCAATTGAATCTCTATTTCCATATATATAATTTTCTGCACCACTTCAACAATACAATCAATGCAAATAAATTTAAAAATATAAACCATTAAAAAGAAAATTTTATTATTCAAGTATATGTAAAGAAAAAGTTAGTCAAACCTCATTAGCCCGAGGGAATGAATCTTCACCATACTACTTCTCCAATACTTAGTGCAGCCGATTAATCATAATTAAATATAAAAAATACTTTTAATGTTTAAATATGATCAATTGATTTAATCAACTCCTATTTCTGTTTTCTCTCCTCCATGGAAATCATATTGCATGTGCAAATCTCAGTACTATTACTCCACACTCTTTTGCCTTTAATTACAGGATATCTAACTTATCATTTGGAAGGATAAAATTTTATTTCAATTGGTTAGAGATTCGTGCTATAATGTGTTAGAAAATCAAGCTCATAAGGATATAATCATTAAAAGAAGAAGGCAAGAGAAGTAAAAAGAAGAAGAGAAATTTTCTTCCTATTCAAGTGTGTTTACCTACAAAATGATATCTCTATTTATAAGGAGTGAGAGAAATCACCGCCCCCCCCCCACCCCTCCCCCACCCCCCCCCCCCCCCCAAACACCCATCAACCCGCCCAACCCCCCCACCACACCCCCTCAACCACGCCCCCCCACCACCCCCCCCCCTCCCCATCAAAACCCACCCCACCCCGCCCCAACCCCCCCCCCCCCCCCCCCCCCCCCCCATCCCCCCCCCCCCCCCATCACCCTCCCCCTCCACCCCACACAAAACACCCCGCCCCCCCCCCCCCCGCCCCCCCCCCCCCCCCACCCCCCCCCCCCCCCCCGCCGCCCCCCCCCCCATCAAACACACCCCCCCCCTCCCCCCCCCCCACCCTCACCCCCTCCCGCCCCCGCCCTCCTCCGCCTCTCTCCCCCCCCTCCCGCCCCCGCCCCCCGCCCGCCCCGCGGCCCCCCCGCCCCACATCATCCCCCCCCTCGCCGCCGTGCCGGTCCCTCCCCCCCCCGCCGCCCCACCCCCTCCGCCAGCTCCCCTCTCCCCCGCCCTCCGCCCCCCCCTCCCCCGCCACCCCCCCCAGCCCCCGCGCCTTCTCTCCCCCACCCCCCCCCCCCCCCTCGCCCTGCCCCACCCCCCCTCTCGCCCCCCCCCTCCCCCCCCTCTCGCTCCTCCCAGCCGCCCCCCGCGTGCAAACCCCTCACCCCTCACGCCCCCTCCCCCCTCAAACCCACCCCTCCCCCCCCCCCCCCCTCCCCACCCCCCCCCCACCTGACAATCACCCCCTCCCCCCACCCACCCCGATCACCCTCCCCCAACACCCCCCCCTCTCCCCCTCCCACACCCTCCATCCTAGCACCACTCCCACCCCTCCCCACCTCGCACTCCCCTCCCCCCAACCCATCACCACACCGCGCCCTCCCCCCCCACCATCCCCCGCCCCCCCACCCCCAATCACCAGACCCACCGCCCACCCCCCCCACCACCCCCCCCCCTCCACAATCACCATTTATGAATATCAAATTAATAGATACATAATTATCACTAAGGCTCATATCACTTTGGAAATACATATCCATGATAAGATTAAAATACCTTGGAAATACACATTTATAATAAGGATAAGTTCATGTATTATCTTATTTCAATGAATTTATAGCAAGTTATTATTTATCAAAATAAAGTTTAGGAATGTTCCCTTGGCCAATTATTCTCCACTAAGTTATGCCTAAAGACAGTTTCTTTAACAATAGGTGAAAAGCAACGCACATACCTTAAAATGTGTGGATTTCCCATCAAGATTCTTCCTATAAACGACAATTACAAATGCAAAATTACAAATGCAAAACTTTCACTATATTGTTTAACCTGACCACACTCTAATTAATCAAGAGAAATGTATTTTCTTTGTGTGTGAATTTTTTAAAAAGAAAAATCCAAAGCTTATTTAAAAAAATTACCTATCCAAGTTTGAAGTTTTAGTTCAATTACTCTCTCATGATTATGGAACTACCTATTATTAGTTCGAAGTTTTAGGACTTAATTGGGTATTGGCTACACGTGCTAGCGTGCCAAAAAAAGGGGAAAACTATAATGCATTCACTACATATAACTATAAATAGTTTTAAAAGAATAACGATTCATAGCTATAGTTTGGATTTTTACAGCAAATTTTTTTTCCTCTCTCCTCTCTTCCTCCCTTCCTCGTCTCTTACCTCTGTCTGCATTATTGTTTGTCTCTCTTTTCTCTTGTGCCCTCTCTCGCTCGTCTCTATTTACCCGCTTTCTCTCTCTCTTTTATTCCTCTATCTCAACAGTACAAATACAAATGGTAATAATGGATGATAGAACTAAAACTAATAACAATTAATGATACATATATGGAAAGGCTAACTCCCATATATTAAAATAAAAAGGGAAGAATAAAAAATTACTCCCTTCATTTCAAAAAGAATGATTCTTTTTTCTTTTTAATTTGCTTCAAAAAGAATGATTTCTTTTCTTTTTTGGAAGAATTTTAACTTTAACTTTCCACGTGTCATATTTAAGATTATAAAATTAAATCACATTTTATTATATTTAACTTAACTTTAATTTAAGACCACAACATTGAAAAGTCTTTTTTTCTTAAACTTCATTTCAAATTAAAATAGATCATTTTTTTTAAACTAAAGGAAGGAGTATATTGTTAACCAAAAAAAAATAAAATGGATAGAGAACCATACGTGGTAATGGACTGTAATGTCAACTTCAAGCAGAGTTTAATTTCAACAATGAGGTAAAATCATACTCCCAAAGCATAGTTAGTAACTGGAAACACCAAGTGTTAGGATCGAAAATAAGCAGGTGTATATGCGAAAGCTAGCAACGTAAACCTCAAAAGACTACGAGTAAGAAGACAACGAGAAATATACCAAAAGACACAAAGATTTAACGTGGTTCGGTCAATCGACCTACGTCCACAAAGGAGATGAGCAATCCATTATAAATATGAGAATCAAAATACGAGGGAAACAACCTCAACAATTCCAACTCGGAATACATGGGAGTTCACACAAGTGATAACGTATCAAACTTGTGACCCAATTTCTCCATTCTCCCCTACCAAATCTCAAACCCTGAAGACTACTTGTGAATGCTGATTAAGTTAGAAGGAACATGCCTCTATTGCGAGAGTCCTAAACGTTTCCTACCAGAAAAAGTTAGTCAATCCAACCTTTTCCTAAAAGGAAAACCCTATTTATGGGTAAGAATTTAGGGTCAAATAAAAGCCAAAGCCAACAAATCTCCCCTTTGCCTGAATTTTCTTGACAAAATAAATTTGTCCACTTCCTTCATTAATCCTTTAACAACTTGGTCTCCTCTCCAGAATCTCCTTTGCAACAATATGTCTCAACACAAGAAACTCTCTGAATAATTTCTCAACAAATTTTCATTACTGTAAAAAGGTTTGCGGCTAGAACTACACCTGCCAAGATGAACACCTCTCTCTACCTGGTTCAATCATCGATTATCGAACACTGACCTGACCCCGTCATGAATCCTGCTCTGATACCCTTTTAGAACCGAATATAAGCAGTTTAATATGCGGACGCTAGCAACATCAAAACTCAAAGACCACAAGTAGAAGACAATGATAATATAACCAAAACAAACACAAAGATTTCACGTGGTTCGGTCAATTGACCTACGTCCACAAAGGCGATTAGCAATCCACTATAAATATGAGATTACAAAATACATAGGGAAACAACATCAACCAATTCACTCGGAATACATGGTAGGTTCCACACACAGTGATAACTATCAAGCGTGTGACCCACAATTTCCTCCCCTACCAACCTCTGGGGTTCACGCTGTGAAGACTACATTTGTGATGCTTTATTAAGTTAGAAGGAACATGCCTCTATTTATAGAGTCCTAAAACTTTTTCTAAGAAAAAGGATTAGTCAACCAAACTTTGCCTAAAAGGAAAACCTATTTATGATAAAAAATTTAAAGAAAATAAAACCAACATAAAGGTATGAAAAGGCACATAAGGAGAAAATGGTTTATAATCACAATGTTCTTTCCAAATGCGGGGTAGACATATGGTGGGGCTAGAAATGATATGTGCAATAGTGGTAGCTATAATATACCACATATGGGGCTGCCTAGGAATAAATGCATTCATTACAATAAGAACAATTTTAGCGGTAAAAAATATGCATAATAAAAAAAGTATGTTAACATTTTTTTCAATATTAATCATTTTCATTACATTACATCTAATGTCATTATAGGTTTTATGAACATTACAAAAAGTGTTAGTTAATATCTCTAAAATATATTATTAACAATAATTAAGCTATTGACATTAATTAATTATCACTCAAATCAATTTTGATATAGTGAGTATGGAATGAGTACCAAGACAAAACCTGGTGTGCAACATATTTAACAAGAAATCAAGATTCAAATATTCGACATACCAAGTAGGAAAAAGAACGATACAAATAGGGAAAACATAGAGTTAAAATGTAAGATAATCACCTAACTATGCATTTTTTCGGAGAAAGTCATTCAACTTTTAATTATAATTCAAGAATCAATCACTAAGTCTGTGGTGTTACTTGTTTTCGTTGAAGGTATTGGGTGTGACTCAACTGTTCAGGTGGGTTTTGCTACTCAAAGAGTCATTCAAATATCAATTTTTTCTCATCATATCACTCAATCTATTTAATTAATATTTTAATTAAATTTATTGATAATTTTTTTATATATAAAAATCCAAACTTTTAAAAAAGAATAAAAACAACATCATTTAAATTATTTAATGATCCATCCACTTGACCCGACCCATAAAAAATGTAATATTGACCCATTTTACGGATTGTTTCTCCTGCTCCTGCATTTTTTTCTGGTTTTCCATCATCTGGGTTTTCTTTGTTCCTTTTTTTTAATACCCATTTCAAATCTTTATGTTTTTTAGCTCTAGGAATGAGGTAAGAGTTCTGAAAAAGATTCATTCTTTCTTGTTTTATTCATTGCTTCCTTGCTACTCTTACATTTCTTCAGATAGATCTATTAACTAATGTATTTGGGCGCGTTTTCGCGACTATGAAAGAAATTAGGATAAATTAAATATATACACATCTTTTGTTTTCTTATTTTTCATTATTCCTTACATTTCTAAAATATTACTTAAATACATTATTTCTCCTCATTTTTCAATTTTACGGATACATAAATAACTCCATCCAAAATCATGTTTACCCACTCTTTTTTTAACTCCTTTAATCTATCTCTAATTTCACTCCACGTTCTTATAAGTTATAATTTTCATGTCAATTTGATTATGAAAAGGATTCTCTCTGCTGTCAAACAAATTCAAACTATTCAGCGTGTGTTTTTCTCTGCTCTGCCGCATAAAGCTCAATGAAATTTTTTTATTCTTTAACGTGTTTTTTCATCTCTCATGAATAGTTTCTCATGATTCTTACTAAAAAAACGGATCATGAGATCTATTATTAAGCAACATGCAAACAATGTATAGATATTATTTATGTGTCTTCTTTTAGTTTCAAATTTTCATTCTCACTTAGGATTTTGGTGATAAGGTCAGTTCAAACATAGTATTTATGCTTCTCCGTATTACCGTTCATTATTTTTTCTTCTATTTCTATTTTTAAAAAAATATTTTTCATCTCCTGATACATAAGATATATTCATTATTTTTTTTCTTCTATTTTTTTCATCTACTGATACAAAAGAGATGATGCTTCTTTTTAGTAGTAAGAGTACTACCTAGTTTACCTTACCTAATATTGATTACACAATTAGTTTATGAAGGATGAATGTTCAACCTCAAACTTAATTGTGGAAAACGCCTAAAAAGGGGGAGAAGGTGGAGTTGTTGTTGGCTCCGGAAAGGGATTTAGATCGAGATATATGGTCGACACTATTGTTGAAAGTGAAAAAAAATTATGAGAGTTGATACAATGATCGAGATTTATCATCTTTTTTTTGCTTTCAGCAGATCAGATTGTTGATTTTTTCAATTTTTCTGTACATTTTTTTTGTGAATTCAGATTTGTAATGTATCTTGTTATTTTTATTTCTTAAATTAATGTATGATAACTTCGTTTTAACATTGTGCTAAATTGCAATTTCATCATGCACATGTTTAATTATTAGTTTTTATATATAACTCTAATTTATTGAAATGTAAATTAGATATATATGTTGTTCATAGTTATTGCTTGGTACATAATTACTATAAATTTTATCATCTTTTACTACAAATATTTTCACACAGACTTATTCAACTAGAAGGTCGTGTATATGTAGACATTATCAAATATCATTGTTGATACATAAACACTAATGTTCTTATAACAATATGTTAAGGTTGACAACTTTATTCCTAGATTAATTTGACCAGTTTTGTAGTATAGCTATTTCTGAGCTTAGTTGTTAATTTGACATTTTATTAGTACATGGATTTCAATTATTTCTAGAGTAGTGGTAGATTTCCCTAAAGTTTAGGAGAGTTAGGTTAGTGGATTTATTTAGTTGTTTAAGGGGATTGTGACTCTTATAAAAGTTGTAATGCTATCAATTCATCATTCTTATTCTCTAGAAAATATTGTCTAAGACTCCTTCAATCATCTGACTCCTCGTCCTTTTCCCTAATTGGAGGTCCATAGAAATGGTCCTGGGTGCCTCCATCATAGACATACACTTCATCCCTGAATACCCCAATCTTGACCTCATCCTTTACGTAGAGGTCCTACTTCTGGTACTAATCTCGTTATGGAAGGATCTAGTAAAGATGATCTTGAGGTAGGGCACTATCTGACCAAATCATAAGATCCCTACACATGGCGCAACTATGCGATGATGTGCTCCCTACTAGAGGCCAACCACTTTGGCCTAAGGGACCTGTCTAAAACCCACATTGGCCCTGACTCGAAACGACGCTATTACTACCTTAATGGTATTGGTCATCCATTTATAACTTCAAATAAAAAAGGGACGGCCCGTCAAAAGTCCGGTTCCTTCGCGAACGAAGTTCAGAATCAACAAGGGTTCGTAGAACGAAGGGAGTGTATAACTCGGATTTCATTCCACTTTTTTTCATAACGAGGGAGAGATAGAATGGAGTTCTTCACAATGTTCGAAACGATGTATGTAATTGGCGACTAGGTTGACCCGACTAGAACCTCTGATGAACCTTGTCCCGAGTACCCCTATGCTTAAGATGGGCCCCACCAAAGCTTTTATTGTGCCTCGAGATTTTGCCACTACAACCATGGGCCTCATGGAAGAGCTGGTAAAGTGTGCGGGCATGGTACACTAAATCCTATAAAGAGAGACTCGGTGACACCACACTTAGTCGCTCCTAGTAAATAGTAAGGAATTCCTAGGCAACCTCGCCAAAAACCGTAGAAAACCTCAGTGGTCACAATATCAAAAATACCTCTAGCATTTCTGCTCCCTCAGTATCATAGATCCATCTTAATCGTCTGACTAAATGGAATCCACTTTTGGTGGCTGATGAACCTCTAGGGCCGCTGATGTAGGCTAATCTTCAAGAACATGAGGTGACTCTAGAACCGGTGTTGTAACCTTCTAATGCTATTGAATTCCCCTAATATCTACTATAATATTGGATGGTTAAGGGAAGCAAAAGGTGTGACAGGAAACTAGGGTGGTCACGTTCACACCGGCTAGGGAGGAATCTTGTCAATTGGAGGCTCCAACTCTGGATTTGAACTCCTCCCTCTCTCGGGATAGCGTTGCATCCCGACCTTGATATTAAGGTTGACTTCTATTGCACGTGTGATCCATCCTGCGTTACAATGAAACAAGTAACATCCCATGAAATTAACTGTACAACAAGTCACAAAAATGAAACAAAAGTTAAAATGGAAGTGTAGTAGATCAACGCTTATACGTCGACTCATCTATTACCTTAAGGACAAAAAATAATATCCAAAGGGTATATCTATCATATCGTCTGTGTTAAGGATTCAAAAGTTGAAATCCCAACCATTAAATAAGTCCTAGTAGTAAATGAGTTTTATGAAGTGTTCCCCAATTTTTTTTAGAGTTCTTCCCGAGAATGGAAATTGACTTCGGAATAGATCTCCTTTCGAATATCAACCTAATTTTGATTCATCTATATAAAATTTTTCCATCCAATCTAAAGGAATTGAAAGATATTCCAGATAAAGTCTTTAACAAAACCTAGTATTTCTCTATGGGGTGGTCAAGTGTTATACTTAAAAATAAAAAGAGTTCTCTTAGAATGTGCATTTGTTATGGTTTGTTGAAAAAAGTGAGAAATAAGAATAAATACTCCATCTCAAGGATTGATAATTTGTTTGACCAACATTACGGTGCCGATCACTTTTCTAAGATAGGCATAAGATTTGGCTATCATCAGATCAGTGTCAAAGATCGTGCCATTTCGAAGATAGACTTCAAGACTCGATATGATATCTATGAATTTGCAATTATGTATTTTTTACTAACATATTCTCCTGCAACATGGTGTTCAAGAAGTATGTGGAGATGTTTTTCATCGTCTTTATTCGTGATATTCAGAGTTATTCTCATAGTGAGGAAGTGCATGTAGATCATTTGAGTGTTTTTTCTTCAAACTCTCATAGATTGCCAATTTTTTTCTAAGTTCAACAAATGTGAACTCTTGCTACAATATGTGGTTTTCCTTGATCAAGTAGAATCTAGAGAAGGGACTCGAGTGGGTTCTCAAAATATTGAGGCACTACAACACTGGACAAGAGCCAGCTTTGTGACTGATATTAGATGTTTCTTGGATTTAGACTTTTATTACATGCGGCTTGTTGAAGGATTTTCATCCATATGTTTGTCACATCTGAGGAGCACCGCCTAGACATAACCGACATCGTCATCCTCAGAGAGTACTAAGACTAGCCTCTTTGCTTACATCATCACATTCATAGGTTCAAAATGCTGAAAACTAAAAATTTTCTATATATATCTTGGTGTTTACATAGACCTCTCTCATACACGTAATATAGTCATATCGAGTAGAAAAAGACCCTTTGATTAAGAAGATTACATAGTCTTGTTCTTTCATTTCACATACATATAAATAAAATATATAAGATAGTGTTATGAACCAGATGTCTTTCCTCATAACCATCTAACAACAATTGGTCACACATCAATACCATAGGAAAAACATATAGGCTATACAATCTTTCGTACTCAAATGAAAGGAAATGAACATATTGTCTTTCAGATTAATCAATACACGAAGCTAGAAAATGGCATTGTCCTCGAAGTAGTGAGGACCTACCGAACTTGGAGGGTGAGAATTCCAAGTCTTCCTTCAATGGCGTCACAAACCCTTCAACGTTCGAAATCTAAAATGATTGGGAAAAAAAGGAAGAAATAGGTTTAGCACATCACTTGTACTAAGTATGAGCACATATGCACACAGAACATAAAAATCATGTGAAAAAAGGGAAATTTGATTAAAGCATGCCATTTACTTTAAAAAGCCTTATGCACGTTTCAAGAACCAATACAAGGCAGTCTTACATATCCATTAAGTCAATACCATGTACATCACAAGACCCATACTACTAAGTCTAGTAAAATCAATGTGAATATTAACATACTTGAACATATAGTCAATACAACTCTCTCATCAAGCAATAACATCGTCAAACATATATAAGAGTTCAAAAAATCATAGCGGAAGTAAGACCATTACCTATAGACCCTCATTAAGTCCATAAGTGCACTGATTAAGCAAATCCCTATAACCTTACTAAATGAAGTGAAACCAACAAAAACTATAATCGATGTCAAACTTCACATATCATATCATTAAGAGTACATAACATTATACTTTAGAAATAGAGACCAAACATATATTCATAAGTCAAAATTCAATATCATATGGTTTCATATACATGAAGATCACCTCTATATCTCATGTACATTTATAAGTATATACATACATAAGACTAACCTCCTAAGGCTTTCCTTAAGGCAAGCTAGTGCAAGGTATAAGTAAAGTCTCATACCCCTACCTAAGCTAAGTCAAACCTCTTAACTCAACCTAGTTGGTTTGTACTTCATTAGTTTAGGGAACACTTGCCTTAACAGACATAGACCACAAGAGCTAAATATTGAATCCGGTGTTTTAAATCCTTACACTAATGGAAGGTGGTCTACTAGCCAAAGTAGAACCAAACATAAAGGTAGCTTTCTAGGTGGATCCACTAATTAGTCTTCCTATGGGGGAAACATATATAAGGAATAGGAGATAGTTATGAACTCTCTACATGCCATTTGGCATTTTGAGGGTCATCTCATGAGAATCCATAGGGTGAGTATCCCCCTCAGGGGAGTCAACACCTCATGTGGAACTATAGGGTGAATATTTCTCTATGAGAAGTCAACACCTCCCATTGTTAAATTTTGTCGGTGCTAAGCTAACACCTCTTTTGAAATGTCTTTAAGTCTTTCGGTATTATCAAAACATAGTTTAGGTCATAGGGTCTATCCCTTATATAATCATCATCATCATAGCTCAACAAGAATTGCATGAGTATTTTCCTTTTGTTACAATTCATACATGTGGGGTTAGCACATTTACATGATCATTCATAATAAGGCACATTGATAAGTTATGACCATACTTATAACATTTACACATTAGACAACACCTCACAAACCATACATTATACAAACCCTATCAATCTTATTGTAAGGTATACTTCAATACAACTTCGTCACATAATCACAATTAATCACAATTGAAATAGAGAATCGAGATCACAAGACTATCAAATATCCTTTACAAGCCATCATCAAAGGCTTTACCATCAACCATCCAATTCAACTCAACAATGGGTGTAACAACATCATCTAATAGCAAATAATACAATAACCAGGTCAATAGCATCATCACTATCCCAATCAACTTCAAATCATAACCTAGGGTCAGGAGGAAAGGCTTCATCATTAATTATTCAAGAAATAGATCCAATCCGAACAATACTTTATCCTAGGCAATCCATGAATGAATTAAAATAGATTAAACAAGTCTAACAATCAATACACTGTTTTGTGAAGGTTAGTGAAAAATGACTTAAAACTGACCCTTAGGCTATATATAATGATCCCCCTATATTAAACAAAACACCCCAAACTTAAATGGGTCTTTTTGTCAATTCAAAATGCTTAAAATACGATTTCAAAGAATTTGGTAAATGGCTCCGTGACGCAAGGCTGATTTCTGAATCTATTTTTGAAATCTGGTTTGAGGCAGTGGACCTCATGGCGTGCACGTGTCTAGACGCAAAATTTTCCAGCCTGCATGTGGGCTACGCAACGCACAACAACCCTTGAATTCATGCCTCGCACAGGCTGCTTTGGCAGCTGGCCTGCCCATGTTGGGGTCCTCATCAAAGACGCTTCTGGTGGTCCTTGTGGAGTTTTTATTGAATGTTTAGACCCTATATACTACATTTTGCCTATTTAAAGTCTTTTTACAAGTGTTGGACTTCATTTGACCCTCTCAAACCTTCACCAAACATAAGGATGTCAACTAGTTCAATTTTAGCTAGTTTTCGGATGTCATGGACTTTTCTTAACATTTTGATTTTAAAACATCCTAAATGACTCAAATACATTATAATTGACTTATAAAAGGTGTTACAACTCTTAGACTCCCATGTTAGGCTCTAGATTAGGCTTTAGACTTCTAGTGCATTACATTATCCCCCCTTAGTAATCCTCGGATGACACTAAAATGCTTAAAAAGAAAGGAATAGACTCATGACTAGCAGCCCAAACAGCAACATACCAAAAAAAGAGTCACAATCAATATCATCATAGCACATGACCTTTTTACAACTTACTTGTGTTCACCTAGATGGATTACATTTGCTGGATAAAATTGTCACACCCCTTTTTGTCAGATTTCTCCAATTACAATAATGTTATTGTGAGGAGATTATTTTATTTACAGCAATAGAGTCGTCACTTAGAATTGATTAATGGTGTTACAATTATTTTTTAAAAAGTATCATGAAAAGGAAGTGACTCTTTGCATTAGTCAATGAAAACAATGGATCGGGTAAAGGATTCGTCTGATGCATTAAAAAGTGTGAGATACTCCTGAAACACGTAGTTATAACACATTCGCTTTTATAAACTTATAGTTGACATAAATTAGTGCTTGACAAATCAAATTATTAACTATTCATATGGTTTTATTACGTAAATCAATTCTATTTTTCCTAACTAACATGTGACTTTGCAACCATGACTTCAATATACACTAGTTAGAATGCATTAACGTGACCTTGCTTTGTATATCACATCCTAAATTTAAGCCTAATCGTCTTGGTTAAACTTAAGGTTATTATATTATTAAAAGTGTTTAGGTCAAGAAACATAAACATTACGTTGTAATTTTAATTATATTTTCTTATTTGATATGCGAAGTTGCGATCTCATGCAAGACGTATGTGTACTGTTAGATCTTAAGACTTATGACACATTTATTCTACTATGTTGGAAAAACTATTTTTTGCTTTTCTATCATTTGTCTTATTGATTGCAAGTGGCGTTGAATAAAAAATTTATCTTACCTTTAATAATGTTATTAAGTAATTAAGCCCTTAGATTTCTTTCTCGAGTCAAATATTCTAGTGTTGATGTATGCGTTCAATATAGTCAAAAGCCTAATGCATTATTAACACTAAGCAAACTGATTATCATGATCCTATTTGACAAAATAATTAACCAAATGATATAGTGAATTACTCTTAAATAATACAAAAAAAAATTATTCACTTTAAATAAAAAATAAAGTAAGTAAACCATACCATATTATTAGAAAATAATAGAAGCATGCCAACCCTGAATATGACTTATTTTTTTTAAAGGGACAAAGTTGTAGTAAGCAAGAAAAAAATAAAGAATCCATTCATATAATAAATATCATAAGAGGCTACAATCGTTACTAACATGTTTATCTATTCATTCTAGAATTGGAAAATACAAGATAAAATATATTGTGAAAATATTGTAGGTTATTAACTAGCACACAATTGTCACACACCGGCAGATAGATGGGGAGACGGGATGTTGCGTCACCCCGCTTTTTTTTGCTCCTTCTTGCAAGGGTTTTTTCCAATTTAAGTGACATTTTAATAGGGATTTTTTTTTTTAGAGTCGCCACTTGGAATTGAGTTTAACGGTGTTTCCAAGTCACCTTATTTACATCCCTAATCAAAAGGAAGTGGACTCTTATTTTATGGTCTGCTAAATCAAAAATCGGTAAGGAATTATGTGAACAAAGGGAAGTGTATTAGGCACACCCCTCGATCCCAGGTGGGTTCTAGCACTTCCCCGCATTTTATGGACATTCATGACTAAAACTAATGGGGTATGAGATATTGTATTATTAAACAATTTTTACCCTCATTCGTTGATTTATAATAACACGTTAAAACCAGTCCATTTTCGAAGCATGTCAAGTTTTTAAGACATTATTATTTTTTTATTATTCTTTCAAACATTTTTCTTGTTTCTTAATTCTCTTTTTTTTAACTTAGTCTTATTTGTAGCTAAATGTTCACGTTTTTTTTTTTGTTTCACTTTCCTTCCTTATTTATATTTTTTGATTTTTACATTCATTTTTCTTTTTTTTTTCTTACTCTTTTTAATATATTTAATGTTAAATGAAATAACAAAATTTTTATATAATTTAAACACATAATTTTTGTATCTTTTCTTTTTAAAGTATATATTTTTTTTACTTTTTCGTGTACATTTTTTACTTCTTTTTATTATATACTCTATCTGTATATATATTTTTTATCTTTTATTATTCTTTTTCTAATTCGAACATTCCCTTTCTTCATACTTTTCTTTTCTTTTCCTTATGTTTTTCCATCTTTTCGTTTTGGTCATCAATATATATATATATGTAGGTAGGTAATGTTTGACCATTGTTTTTTGTTTTATTTTGTCATTTTCTTATTATTTGAAGAAAAATAGGAAGCATATTATAATACAAGTCATAAGTATTTTTCAATATAAATATCAATAATCTTCTTTGAGGGGATTATTAACATTCGCAATTAAAGAAGTTTTGTCAAATCAACTCTATCCACAAAATTCTCCATTCAATTATTCTCATAAACTATTGTTTAGCTAATCTAGTATATTTTAGGCACAAACAAAGAAGATTAATTTTAAACAATTAATTTATATTCAGAAAAGTATGCATACTAAAAATTTAAGGGGAAATAATAACAATTAAATAAATATGAGGCTTGGTTGTCGGAATTAACTGTCGATTATATAGAAACATCCAATCATTTAACTAATTTTTTCTAAATTCTTCGATTTAACAAATATATAAAATATTTTTTTTTTTCCCCCCCCTCTTCTTCCTTCTCTCCCCAACACACCCCCCTCCCTCGGCTCCCGCCCTTTTCCCCCGCCCTCGCCCTCCCTCTTCCCCCCCCCGCTCCTCTCCTCCTCCTTTCTTCTCCTTTTATCCCCCCTTCCCCTCTTTCCCTTCTTTCCCTCTCTGCCACGAAAACGTGAACAACCTAGAACTTGATAAATTCATAACATAGAACTAACTACCACATAATCATGAATAGTAATATATAAATGAATATTTAATATTACCTTTTGCGAAAACAAATTCCAGGAAATGATATAATCCTAACACAATCCACGTAACTTGAACCCGCGAAATAAGACTTAAAAACTCAACCTTTGTTTTGTTGCATTTTTCAAAAAAAAAGTAAGAAGATGAGAATAATATTTTTGACGAGTGTTGCTTTTAATTCTTGCTTTTTTTCCGTCTCCGTGGGGCCTCCCTTTCGTTCTTTTTTTTTTTACCGGGGTCCTGGATGTCTGATTTCTTTCTTTTTTTTCTTGTTTATCGTGTGAGTCCTCTGTGTCTCTTCTCTACTCTTCTTTTTTATTTTCTAATTGTATGTATATATATAGTAGTCGTTATTAGTGTACTTGTGCAGGTTCATGCTGTTGTTGGGGGAAGTGGTACAGTGGGTAAAGGTGGAGTGGGATCGTGGTGTCCTATTATTTTTTTTTTTAATATTTCCCTACTATCGTCTCTGCGTAGGGTCTTCTCATTCGGTCTCTCGTCTCTCCTCATCTCTCTTCTCGGATCGTCCTCTCCGGTTCTCGCTGCTCTCTGTTGCCCTTACCAGCTCCTGTCGTGCGAGTTGAAGAGTGAAGGGCGTTTTCTCACTGTTGTTTCTGTTCTTCCGCGTCCCTCCGCTCCCTCTTCCCGGTTTTTTCCGTTTGAGTGCGCCACCCCCCCCTTCCCTTTCTTGTCATCCACGTGGTTCGATTGTGGGGCGATTGGTAACTCTGTACTTTGGCCACAGCCGTCCTGTTCATAACTCTCGTCGTGCTGGTTCTTACTGGTACCGGGATCGGCTCTTCTATGCTGTGTCATCGGGTGTCTCCTCTCTCTACTCTCATCTCTCTCTCTTCCTATGTTTTTCTTTTTTCACCCCGTCCCCCT
Source organism: Solanum habrochaites (assembly GCA_027704765.1). Taxonomy (NCBI): domain Eukaryota; kingdom Viridiplantae; phylum Streptophyta; class Magnoliopsida; order Solanales; family Solanaceae; genus Solanum; species Solanum habrochaites. Next base: position 55,866,081 of record JAKWJA010002493.1, on the reverse strand, counting down.
CCCCTTCATCTCATCCCCCTTCTGTGTCCGTGTTTCTGTCTTCTTTCTTACGTTCCCTCCCCTTCCTGCCCTCCTCCTCCACTCCCCCCGTCCCCCTCTTCTTTCCTTATTCGGTTGCTCCCCTTCTTACTTTCTGCCTCCCCCTTGGTGTTACACTGAAATTTCGGCAAAATGAATACGTGCTAAAACAGGTTGCCCCGGGTCTTTGACTGGAACACGAAGATTTTTTCAGACAAATAAGTAGACAATGACAAGTTTTGGACCGCGACTTTAATTTGAAGACCAAATATGTGCGGCCAGTGTCCTTGTTTTGGACATCCTATATCCCAAGTCCCCCCGATCCCATCCCTGGGTGATAAGGGAATCAGGCCACAGTGGTCTTTGCTAGGGGAGATAAAGTGATTGATTGGAAGTTAAGTGAGGTTCCATCGACGCTCCAAGCGGCTCTATCCTTACATAAAAATTGACAACTATTAGTCAAAGAGAAAAACCAATGTCTCAAACTTTGATCCACGCATCTTTTTCTTCTTGCCGTCTTCACTTGAATTTTGTCCATTAAGATTCAACTTGATTTTTGAGTGAATATCAGGAAACTTTAATTGGAATGAGGGAACTGGGCACTTCGAACGGAACTTTTTGACAGGTTCTTCAAAATGACAACTTGAAAAATGCGCTTGAATAAAGCGTGTTTTTACTTGAGCAAAAGTTGACTAATAAAAAGATGTTTGGAAGCAGGCTGCTACCAATCATGGAAAAGCTCATGTCTACCATCATGGATTGATTATTTCTATTAAATTGAAAACTTTGTTCTTGAGGTGTGGTAGCAGGGAGTCCCGTCTCGCTAGATAAACACCTCTGAAACACCCATATAAAAAAAAAAACATTTGCCCAAGTTTTTCACTCGCAATTTTTTTTTGTGGTTATTACAAATATAAATATAGAAAATTAAACTTCGGCTAGGAAGTGTTTTATTTCAGGAGAAAATAAAATAAAAAATCTAGACCGAAATTTTTTCCTATTAGAAGTCATTCCATCCCATTATTCAGGAGGGTCTGCTAGTCCCTTATTGCAGGAGGGAATCCCTGCGCTTTTGCCTTTTTTTTGTTTTTGGTTTTGGTTTAATTTTTTGGGCTTGCTTGGACTGAGGAAGTTTGGACAATGTTGATTTTTGTGGGCCCGGAAGCTTCTCGCCTAGAGGGTCCTGCGTAGTCCATTATTCATGAGGGTCCGTTCTAATCTTATTCTTCTATGAGGTCCTGCTAATCCTATATCCCAGAGTGTTCTTCCTAGGTCCCTTATCCTTATTTTGCCTTCAATGTGGGGCCCTTTTATATCATTGTCCTTCTATTAGGGCGCCGGCTTAGTTCCCCTCGTTTCCTTCTCTTCCCATTATCCAGGAGGGTCCTGCTAATCCACATTATCCAGGAGGGTTCCGGCTATCCCATTATCTAGGGGGTCCTGCTAGTCCCATTATCCAGAGGTCCTGCTAATCCCATATCCCGAGGATCCTGCTAATGGCCCATTATCCAGTAGGGGTCCCTTCAGTCCCATTATCCAGAGTGTCCTTCTGGTCCATGTATCGTCATTATTTTCCTGCTAATAGCGGGGTCCCCTTCTCAATGTCTGTTCCTGCTCCTGGTACCCACCTTTTGTCACACCCCCTCCTCACATCCCCCTCTCGCCCTGTTGTTGAATGCTATCTCATTATTGAAGTTTCCTTCAAGTAGAAAATATAATAAGAATAATAAAAAAATAAATTTCCAACCTTCAAGTAATTGATATTTTGATAAATTATTAGCCAACTTCATATAATATATCACAGTCCTTATTGTAGGTTTCCATTTCTCTCTCGCTGCGACTAGGTTTAACATCCCCCTTTAGGTTTCCTCGAACCTCCTCAATCCCTTGAAACAACTTGTGTCCCCTGCTTCAACCAAAGAAAATTTGGTGAGTTTGAAAAGGGTGGTTGTTTGTGGTTCCATCTTTCGACAAGGCGGCCAACACTTATGACGCTTTGGATGTTTCCAACGGTCAATACTTCTTATTTGCTTGATAGTATTTCTCCAATTTGGCTTATTTTGGGCCCGAGTAACTCCTATGTCTTATATCACAAACACTCATTGTTTTAGCCTTCATAGATCAGGGAATTTTCTAATTCTAATTCAACACTTGCCAGAGTTAACTCAGTATCCTGATTGTCACGACCCCAAATCAGGGCCGCGACTGGCACCACATTTTACCGCCCTATGTGAGCGAACCACCCCTCTTAAACCTTAACTTTCAAATATACCAACAGAAATAATGCGGAAGACTTAACGTATTAATAAAAACAATTCAATACTATTATTATTATCCCCAAACTCTGGAAGTCATCATCACAGAGAACATCTCTCTCAAATTACTAAATAAGAATGTCTAGACAAATACCTAAAAAAAGCTAAGCTAATTCCGCATGCCGGAAGTTCAAGGCATCAAGACTGAAGAAGAAGACCCCGTCCAAGCTATACGCATTAGCTCACCCCCTGATTTCCGATGAAGTGAAAGACTGGCAGATATCTGCTGTTGAGTTGAAGTTGACGGAACGTTTGCTGCATTACACAAATAACAAAGAGGGAAAACATAAAAGTAGGGGTCAGTACAACACACTTACTGAGTAGATAGCTCGGCCGAACTCAAATAGGAACAGTAGATATCAATAATATACGTAAATCAACTACATACTCAACATGTAGCAATAACACCATGAATTCATCATAACTAAAACCGAGTTCACACCTGAGGACCAAGCCTCATACCCATACTCAATTTTGGAATTAATTTCTAGATTATATATTCATTATCTTTCAAGATTCAATTATCTTTCAAGATTCATTATCTTTCTGTCCTCTTGTGTCGGTAACGTGACACTCCGATCCTCTATTTCTATCCTGGTGCCGGGAAGTTGCACTCCGACCTCATGATTCTCTCCTTTTACCCCTTACTTGCCACCCGTCTCCATATTCTATCCTTGTTGTCTTGTCGTCCTTTCCCCTCCTCGTCCGCCTACTCGTATACTCCTTTTCCTCGCGAAATTTCCCTTTTCCCCCGACTCTCCATCAATTCTATCCTGGGTCGGAAACTTGACACTCCGATCCTCATATTCTAGTCCTGGACCTCGAACGGGGGGGAGTATCTCCTTTCCCCGATCCATAATTGCTAATCATATCTGGTGGTCGTAACGGGAACACCTCTCCGATCCTCATATTCTATCCTGGTAACCCGGAACGTGGCACCCGATCCCCGATTATCAAGCCTTCTTTTACACTAAGCGATCATCATTCTATTATCTATTATCAGCCTTCTTTCAATTCTAAGGCATCATCATATCTCATTCTATAATATATCAAGGAATATAGGTGGTTTCTTCAAGATTTGGATTAATACCTTCATCATGGCTTGTTAATTCATGACAATTTTATAATCATAATCGTCACATACAACTTAGCAAAACCAGTAGAGTGTTTACCTATTATCAACACATAATATTCACTATTAAGAGTTCACGACGAATATCCTTAACCTAACCAAACTAATACCTTACCTCCACCGTAACCTCCTCCTCCACCGAAGATCGTGATCCAGCAAGCAAATTCCGCAATTTCTTGTTGGTCCTCTTCGTTTCTCTCTCTCGCTCCTATACGCGTTCCTCCTCTCTTTTTCTTTCTGTCTTTGTTCTTTCTATTTTTTCTTATTCAAACCCTCTTTCTGTACATACCCTAATTACTATATATTAAGAATAAAAGATGGCAATAATAACCACAATTAACTAAGGTTACCTCTTTTAACCCCCACGTAATTAGACCTTATTAACATTAAACCCTCTAACTTTATAATTAAAGCAAGGGAATTAGTCAAAAACGTCCCTTAAAACGTGTAAAGAAATCTGACCCGGACTGGGATTAGCGTATCCCGTGACGGCCGTCGCGCCTGCGACGGTCCTTCCTGGCTGTCCGTCGTGCGCCACAGAAAGTCAATCTTCAGTGGATTGTCCTGTACGGGCCTTCGCGCCTAGCGACTGTCCGTCCGGCCACGGGTCCTCACTATTCATATCCTTCGTATTTTTTCATTACGCTAAGGTACCCAATTGTCAGATGTCACTAATGTTTGAAAAGACACCAATCCCCCCACGACGTTCCTCGTGCCTGGACGTTCCGTCGTGGCCTCGCTTCGAACCTCTTTCCCAGTTTTTTTCCAGAATAAAATCTTTTCTGGCAAAACGACTACGGCCAGGCGTTACATATCTAGCAATTTACCCATCGTTCGTCCCGAACGATCACAAGAATGTGAAACAAGGGCGAAAATGGAATACCTGAATCTGTAAATAGATGTGGGTATGCTTTCTCGGCATATCTGGCCTCCTTCTCTCCCAAGTGCTTCTTCAACCGGGGACAGGGCGAGTGGATTCGATCTTCCATTCCCTTTATGGATGCAATCTCTCTTGAACCTCACTTGCGAACTTTCCCTCTATCTAAATAGCAAACAAGTGTTCCTCCATAAGAGCAAATTCTTCATCCCACACACTGAGGTCCCACGGATTAATGTATTTCCATCTCCATGGGTATCTTTTCAACAATGGACACATGAAATACCGGATGCACTCCGGACAGGCGCCTGGTTGCTAATGCTAATTCATAAGCCACTCCCCTATTCGCTTTAGTAGCCATCAAATGGTCCAATATACCTTGGACTTGCTTACCAAGGGGGAACTAAAGGTAAGGGGGTAAGTGGGGATCGAGGGTGGTTGATCTGTAGAGGATGTAAGGGAGAGGTGTAGGGGTAGAGACTAAGTGGTGCCTAAGCGGGTGTGAGGGGGTGAGAGGCGTAGATGGGTCTTTGCCAAACCGATCACCACCCCTTTCACATGGTGTGAAACCTTCAACAAACTTGTTCACCTTCCATGAACTCCAAGTCTCTAACCTCCATCTTGCATACTCCTTTTGTTTCTACTTTGGTCGCCGCTAGAAGCTTTTCTTGAATGCCCTTCACCTTTTTCAAAACGAATCCCCTCAAGCGATCGGTACCCGGGGCGATGCCCCTTTGTTCTACCCTCTAATTCCTCAAACCAACCAATGGGAGATCTACACAAACCTCTCCCATACAATGATTCAAATGGAGCCATATCAATCGGAGTGGTAGCTATTGATTGTAACGAAAACTCCCGGCCAAAGGTAAGAAGCTATCCCACTGGCCATACCAAACACTCTATCACCAATGGCGCGATTCATAAGCTGTCCTCCACACTTGAATCGTTGTCGTCAGAATTACATCGGTCTAGATGGAACGCTGTACTAAGGTACTCCACACCAATACCCAATTCTGCATCCGATGTTTTCCAAAACTAGAAGTAAAACTGTCGTACCTCTATCTGATTAATGGATAGTGGAACCCCAAGCACCGAACAGAAATATGATTTCTGAGATGTAGATTTTGCGTAACTTCTCTTCATTGTAAGTCACCATAACGAATGAAATGAGCAGACTTAGTTTATCTGTCCCACAATCCCCAAATGAGTCTAACTTGCCCAATTTCTTTGGAAGACCAACCACAAAGTCCATTGCAATCTCCTCTCCACTTCCACTCCGGAATGGGCATTCTTTGAAGTTTTCCTGTTCCTCCGGCCTTTGGTGTTCATATTTCACTTGTTGACAGTTTGGACCTTGGCAATAAAAAGAGTCAACAATATTGGCGCTTATTCTACTCCACCAAGAAGTGTGTTTTTAGGTCGCGGATACATCTTGGTTGCCACCCCGGATGTATAGAAAACCTTGAATATGAGCTTCTCCAGAATAGTGTTGATCAAATCATCGACGCGGGTACACATCCCTTTGCCCTTTCCTCAACAGTACACACCTTCTTCGTCGATTGTTTTTTCTTCTTTCGTCCTCTCCGTCTCAACACTGTTCTCCGTCTTGGTATCTGACCTTATTTCTCATCTCAAACTGTTTTCCCTTAATCTTGTCAGAAAAGAAATCCTTTGACTCACATAATCCACAATCCTCCCTTCTTCATTTATTTCCACCCTCATCAAGTCCGTTAGCACAGGAGTCGAAACCTTCTAGCATGGGCGTCTAGAGGCTTGCATGAGCTAGGCTTCCCATGCTTTTCTCCGCCTTTCCTACTCATGATCTGCCACGGGGCCATTCTCCTTCCCCCCCCCCCCCCGCGGCTGGATACACAATAGTGAGTGTCTTATTCCTTCAATAGTTCAACATCCCTCTCCTTCTTGCCTCAAGTTCAAATCTTTTTGATAAAGAATACTGTTAGATCGATGATCCGAAGACCTCACCTTAACCCCATATAAATAGTGGTCTCCATTCTTCAATGCCAACACTACCCGCGGGGGCCATTCCAAGTCATGGTTGTATGTTCCTTCGATGTGGGGGAGCACTTTTTAATTGTCTTGAGGCATAAGCAATCACGTTTCTTACCTCTTGCATTGCACGGCACCCAAACCAGAATAGGAGGCATCACAATAAACAATGAAGTTCTTACCCTTCCCACTGGCAAGTGAGAATGGGTGGCAGATTGTCACAGAGTCTTGAGCTTCTGAAGCTTTCCTCACACTCCCATCCGACCATACAAATGGAACCTTTTTGCTTTAGTCAAGGTTCGTCATTTGGGAAGCAATTAGAAGAGAATCCCTTGACAAATCGCGGTAGTAGCTGCTACCCACAATCTCCTTATTTCCGACACTTAATTATTCGTCGTCTTACTACTACCCTTTTTGACCTCCATTCTTCTTTCACGTCCTTCTCTCTTCTCAGCCTGATTCCACCATTACTCCATCCTTAGAAACCACGTGCCCAAGAAGTCACTGATCTAGCCAAAACTCAACTTAGAGAACTTGGCATAAATCTTTTTCTCCTCACGTTTCCACATAACCATTCTCAAATGCTTCCTTCATTTTCCTTCTACTCTTGGAGTATTCAGTAATCATCTATAAATCTATCACAAAGAGGGAGGTCCCAATAATGGCTTAAATATCCCGTTTCATCAAGCTCATGAACGCAGCAAGCGGTCTGTTCCGGTAAGACCAAAAGACCTCACCACAGAATTGTAATGTCCATACCCCCTCTTTCGAGTCATTCTTTTGTTCCATCCGTTTGCCGTATTTCAATTGATGTATAAAACCGTATCTCAATTCAATCTTAAGAGACGAACAAGCCCTTGTGAACTGATCTAGACAAGTCTCAATGCTGGAAGAGGATAGCTGTTCTTTATAGTCACCCTTGTTCAACTGCGCGGGTAGTCGTATAACCAATCCGAAACTCCATTTTCTCTTTACTGAAACAAAACCGAATCAGCCCCAAGGAGATTCACTGGCTAATGGAAGCCTTTGCTCAACAACTCTTGAAGTTGGGGGGCTTTTTAATTCTCTGAACGCCGCGGGGGGCCATTCTATAAGGGGGTATAGATGGTGGCGTGTGCCCGGTTCAAGATCGATACAGAAGTCAATATCCCTATCGTGTGATACCATGAATATCTGCAGGGAATACATCAAGAAACTCACGGACCACCGAAACCTCCTCAATCAATGGCTTGTGTATTTGTCCTCCTTGTAATGTGCCAGGAAAGCTAACCCCCTTTACTAACCATTTTCCTATTTTCTTATCACGAAGAAAAATGAATGATACGCACCGCTTGTGAAGTGTATTCACCCTGCCCACCAGCTAACGGCATCTTTCCCCGGCTTGGCCAATGTCCAGTTTTTTAGCAACAATCCGAGATCGCAAAATGTGAAAAGCCAATTCATACCCAGAAGTTACATCCAATTCACCCTGTTCTAAAACCATAGACCACATTCTACCTTTTTTTTGCTTGGCCCCGACCACTTTACCCCCAGCCTTCCCATCATTTCCCTAGTTTGCTCCAGGATGGGGGGAGGTCTTGAAGGAGACGGGTCCCAACACCGCCATCTGCACCGCTCTGCCGGTAAGGTTTCGCTGCTCATCTCCCTCGCGGGTGGCTGGGGTTATACGCGCGAGCTGGTTTAGTTTTGTACTTACGCCCGCTGGGCTCTTAGGACGCGTAGTTGTCCCGGTCTCCTATTGTTTGGGGTGGTCACCCCTTTCGCCCTTGTTGTCCCCATAGCAATTGAAGATACATAAGAAAAGTGGAGCCAGGGTCACATCAGACAGTGGCCTATCAATCACAAACCAACAGATTTTCCCTACCTGTGGAATAAGCATCAGACGCCCTTCGCGGCTTCAGATCTCCGGGAAAGGTAACAATGGGCCATCGTTTGTCTGTCCCTGCCCCTAACATGTTGCGTAGTAGTTGCTCCCTTTTGCCCCGTCACCCGGAGACAAGCATCTTGGCCTTTTTTTTTTTTCTGTCCCCGGCCCCATTGCCACAGTGAGGCAGGTGTCCCAGCCCGATCGGTCCGGGGCCACTCTAGGGGAAAGGCCCGGTGTTGGTTGGGTAACGAAGCTGTCCGCTCTCCCAGGGGTCCTCCATGGGGACCGTGTATTGTTGCACTCCCTCCCCTGCTTCCGGGTCGTCCCGGCTTCTCTCATGGCGCTCGTGCTGCGCGCTCTAGCTAGTGTGTTTCTGGTAACTCTGGTTTTGGACAATACCTCTGATGTGTCCAACCTCCCAAGGCTCCAGTTCCCACTCTCTGGTTCATTGCCCGTCTTGTCTTCGGCCGTCTTCTTCTTTATTGCTAGCGTAGATGCTTTTTTTTCCGGCCTCACGGGCCACCCCCCCCTCCGGGCTTTACTTGTAAGTCTTGTTGACGCTGGCCTTCCTTTATTGACTTCTTTCTCTTCCTCCGGGCGCGTGCTAGGTGTGCCCGGGATTCCTTCTCTCTTTTGCTCTTCTCTTCTTGTAGGGGGAGTCTGGCTCCTCCTTGTCGTCCTCTCGGGTCTGACATCCGCGCTTTCCCACATTTTCGATGTCGATGTCGTGGTGAAGTCCGTCTGGCTCATCTTCCACCTTCCTATCAAATCACAAAGTCTAACCACCTCTTTGAAGTATTGTTGCCGTAAGCCGCTACCTGTAAGGCTGAAATCCGCAACTCTGAACCTCACCCCTCACACAATAAACGGCAATCCGTTCTTTGGACTGAAACCAAACAGTTGTTGGGGGTGGCGTATCTGGATAAGTGCGCGAAATTAGCCCATCAGCGTTACTTCTCCTCCGCTTCTCTAGACTCAGAACTCTTGTCCCTTTTTCTTTCTATCTCCTCAACAGTCCTTGGGATAATAACGTCTCCATAAGACAGAGTGAGAATGATGCCAAGTCCATAGTTGGTTTCCTGTCTTTTATGGTTTTTTCCCCTGCCCTGTATCGCCCCTGGGCCTGGGATTGCGCGCCCGCGAGTGTAAGGAGTGGGTAGCTTAGGTGGTGGAAGGGGTTGGTCGGGGTGGCGGGCCATTTGGCTCGCCATTGTTGGGGTATTTCTTGTTCCCCGTTTAACTGATAGCGGTCACTACTCAACTCCAAAAAAACGTCTCTACTCTACCCATCTTGGTGTTATTAGCTTCATGCCCATACAACATAAAAATCTTACCTTCCTGGGGTGCTCTTCTTCTTTTCTGCCCTTAAAGACTGGAGGTTTCAATTTCAAGAAACTTAACTGAAAAGTTCATGGCTGACCTTTTGTCATAATGAATAAGTGCATAGGCCCAGTATAGACGTTGAAATGTGCCTATTACCCATGAGCATCCATTCTGTTACGGACCCATCTTATCCGTACAACATGTCCGTACCTAAATTAAACCGGAGGTGTTGTGCAGAAACCACTGGAGGGTGCCTGACCCTGATCGTATAACCCACTAATGTAATAAAGTACCTGGTTGATCATCTCTGGGGTAGGTTGGGGTGGCATTTCCGAGGTTGTGGGTGGCATTTCCCTCATTCTGGCCCTGTTCGCTTCTCGCCCTTCGTCGCCCCTCTCTATCACCGAGGTGGGGCTCCTCTTTCTTTTTCTTATTCCCCGAGTGGGAGTGGTGAGGAAGACGAGTCTTCGCATTCTGTCGCGTGCGGGTCAAGTGAAGTCCCTCTTTCTCCTCTTTTCTAGGTGCTGTCCTCTCCCTCTAGAGGACGTCCTCCCACGACCTCTCCCACGGCCTCGTTGCCGTTGCCTCTTCCCTCGAGCTACAACAGCCCCAGTGGCTGGCTCAGTCGTTCTTGTCTTTTCCGTTGTTGCTGCTGGTGCCGGGCTCGTTGCTCTAGTTCTAACCATCGGCGAAATGAGTGAAGATGGTCAATATCCAATTTCGTATGCCAGATCCAATTTGATCAAGTAGTAGCCGAAAGAGAATGAAAGATGAAAATTTTTTCCCTAAGTCTTATAGATCTTCAAGGAAAAGTAACGGCTTCCCCCTACGTTCCTTAGACGCTAACTATAACACCTGTTCTTTGTGTGATGAAACAACGAACCTAATGCTCTTATACCAATTTTTGTCACTACCCCAATCCAGGGACCGACTGGCACCCACATTTACCCTCCTTGTAGGAACCAACCGGGCGGATCTAAAACCTTAACAGGTTTTCAAATATACTCAACAGAAAATAATGCGGAAGTACTTAAACCTCTTAATAAAAACAATTCAATACTATTATTATTATCCCAAAATCTGGAATGCATCATCACCTAAACATCTATATCTTCTCAAATTTATTTAACTAAGAATGTCCTAAGACCAAAATACTAACAAGCTAAGCTAGTCCATGCCGGAAGTTCAAGGATCAGAACTTGACGAAAGATACCCAGTCCAAGCTAGAACCGCATTATCTCACCCCGAATTTCCGATTAAGTGCAAGACTGGCTAGATTTCTGCTGTTGAGTTGAAGTTTCACGGGAACGTTTTGCTGCTGTACACAAATACAAAGAGGAAAACTAAATAGGTGGTCAGTACTAACCACACGTACTAGAGTAGATATCATCGGCCAACCAAAATAGAGAACAGTATATATCAATATAATATGTAAATCAACTACAATACTAACAGTAGCAATAACACCATGAATTCATCAATAACTACAACCCGAGTTCACACCTGAGGACTCAAGCCTCAAACCATACTCATTTGGGAATTAAGTTCATTAGATTGAGTATATCATTACTTTCAGATTCATTATCCTTTCAAGATTCATTAATCTTTCTCCTCTTGTTCGGTAAAAACGTTACACTCCTATCTCTATTTCTAATCCTGGGTGCCGGGGAACGTGGCACTCCGAATCCTCATATTCTATCCTTTGCCGAGGTGCCCGTTTCCACCCTCTCCAGTGCTTCTATCCTGGTTCGGAACTTGACACTTCCGAGTCCTCATATTCTATCCTGGTACCCGCTTACTTTTTCCCCACTCCCCGGTCCTTCTATCCTTCCCCACTATCCTGGTGTCGGAACGTTCCACTCCGATCCTCATCTCTAATCCTTGTAACCGAACGTGCACCGATCCATAATTCTCTCCTTGTTTTCTTAACTTTCCCTCTTCCTCCTATTTGCTGGCTCCGTTTTCCCTTAGCCGGGTCACCCTAGTCCCCCTAATTCATCAAGCCTTCTTTTAACACTAAGGCATCATCATCTCATTATATAATTTAAATCAAGCCTTCTTTTCATCTAATGCATCATCATCCTCATTATATAATAATATAAAGTAATTAGGGTTCTTTCAAGATTTGGGATTCAATAACTTCATCATGCTTTGTATCTCATCACAATTTTATAATATATCAATGCAAGCATACAACTTTAGCACATAGAAGGTTTACAATTTAGCAACACATAAATTCCACTATTAAGGTTCACTAGAATATCGTAACTCACCATAACCTACCTCCACCGAGAGAAATCGTATCAGGCAAGCAATTCTCATTTTTTTCTGTGTCCTCTTCGTTTCTCTCTCTCTCTACTCGTTTCTCCTCCTCTTTTTCTTTCTGTCTTTTTTCTTTCTATTTTTTCCTTTCTTATTCAACCCTCCACAGTCTTTTAAACCTATTACAGTCTAATTAAGATAAAGATGGCATATAACCTCACTATTAACTAAGGTTACCTCTTTTAAACGACTTTAACCCCCAAGTAATTAGACTTATTAACTTAACCCTCTAACTTTATAATTAAAGCAGGAATAGTCAAAAACGTCCCTAAATACGTGTAAAGAAATCCTACCCGCGGACTGGGATTGCGTATCCCTGACGGCCGTCGCGCCTGCACGGTCGTCTGCTGTCGCGTGTCGCCACAGAAAGTCAATCTTCAGTGGGATGGCCTTGACGGGCGTCGCGCCTGCCACGGTCCGTCCTGCCACTCCCACGACGTTCATTCAGAGTCTATTATTCATCCCCAAGTTTCACTATTTTCTCAGTTTTTTTAAAAGACACATCCCGACGGTCCTTCGTGCTGTGTGAACGGTCCGTCGTGGCCTCCTTCACCTCTGCCAGTTTTTCCATAAATACAATCTTTTGCTCAAAACGACTACACATTTCCTTTAACACACCGCCTTCTTTTTTTCGCCATTCTGCCTAAGGGGGGCGGAGGGATGTTTTCGTCTCCATTTTTCTCGCGTCTTGAAATTCCATCCTTTTTTTTTTGACAAAAGACTCGACTCAAATACCTCCAAAAAACGTGCGAGAGAAAAAAAAGTATAAGAAAATACAACTATATGGAATAAAAAAAAGATTCGATGAAGACTTGTTTTTTTGTAGAAGAAGAAGAAGACTTATCTGAGGGTGAAGCCAGTTCTACTGGATCATGCCATGCAATTTGAATTGATTTCCTGACTGGCTATCCAATCTATCCTCAACCATTAATTGTTATAAATCTTGATTGTTGAATTCCCGAACACTTATCCGCCCTAAATAATCTGCTCCTTCTAGACTTTGTGGTATTCACGAAGGTCTTTGCCACTAAACTCATGCAATGTTAATTGCTCCACTCACATCTGCCTTAGGTGCTGCCCCCCCCCCCCCCCTCTAATTTTTCACCAATAAGACACTCTTATTTCAACTCCTTTATTTTACTTCCCACTTTAGGATTTTCAAAGACAAATCAATGTCACCCAACCACTACACTCCGGTCTGCAATCTTGCAGTTTGGTTGCTGTTCTTGTATTCGGCCCTCCCCTATGTTATGTCTTCCTTTAATTCCGGTCCTCTGGATTCCTTTCGGTTTGATGGTCCTCATGAGGTACCCTGGGGATAGGAAATTGCTCCCCCCGGCATTCTTGGTTCGTCCGGCTCGGAGCTGGGCGTTGTATTCTGGTGACCCCTCGGCGGATTGGCAATTGTTGTTAGTCTGTTATCTGTTTCTCTTCGAGATTGTTAGTATTTTTTTTTTGTTCGGTGCGCTTTGTGATTCCGTTCTCTGCCCTAGTGAATAAACAAACTACTTTTGCCCAAGTATGGCAACATATGAATTTTTTTGAATTTGTATTGGGTTGAAGAACGAACCAAGTTAGGGCTGCCTACGTATCTTGCCGAAACCAGAATCATTGTACACGTAGGGTGTATCGACAAATTTTTTGTTTTTTTTTTTTTTTTTTTTTTGGAAGTCAGGAACGCATAGACCGGAGAATCCCGTTGAAAATCAACCCTTAAATGTCGAGAGCCCACAAACATAAGGGTTTCAATTGTTTAAAACTCAATCATCTGAAATATCTTTTTCACAGTCAGCCGCATTGACACCGTTTTTCTGCACGTTGCCTTTTTTTATATATCTGCTATGTAAAGAGCACCATTGGGTAATACCCTTTAAAAACGAATGGTCCCTCCAATTTGGAGAAAATTGTGCCTTTGGTTTTCGGCATGATTTGGCAAATACGTCAAACACTAAGTTGAGACCCTCTTTAAATGTCTGGTACGCACGTGCTTTTTGTTATAGCCGTTCCATTCTTTTCTGATATAATTGTCCATGGACAACTTATGTCAGATTCTTCTCAATCATACCTTAATTTCTCTAATACCCGCTTTTGATGCCACTCATCATCTCAATTTCATTCATCCTCCCACCATTCGTAAAGGATGGGATTTCAAGCTCTGCAGGTATAACTGCTCAGTCCCTATACCAGTGAATAAGGGTAGCGCCCACTGACGTACGGACGTAGTGTCGAAGTACCCCACAAGCAAAGGCAACTTTTCATGCCATTATCGAGAACTTTGTCAACCCATCTTATGAAGTATCTTTTTTATATTTTTGTTAGCCAAGCTTCTACAACCCCCGTTTGTCTGTGTTTCTCTAAACGGAGTCGATTTTCGATGCTCAATCTTAAAATATATTGAGCATACCTCTTGCATTTAAGTTACTTGTTGAGATTTTGGCGTTTATCCTCCACAACACAACAGAACGGTATTTTCAAATCATATATCAGACTCCTCCCTCTCCCCCCTTCCGGTTAATGCAAAGAGGTATGCTACGCAATTTAAGATGATCATCGAAATTTTCGACCCCTTATCGCCCAAAGGCACATGGGGTTGTAGAAGCTGCTACAAAATAATTAAAAAAGATACTTCATAAGATGGTGCAAAGTTCTCGATAATGGCATGAAGTTGCCTTTTGCTTTGTGGGTTATCGCACTACAGTCCTTACGTCAGTTGGCGCTACCCCTTATGCACTGGTATACGGGACGGAGGCAGTTATACCTGCAAGATTGAAATCCCCATCTTTGTACGAATTGTTGTTGAGGCTGAAAGTTGATTTGAATGATGAGTGGATTCAAAACTCGGTTAGGCAATTAAGTTTTATTGATGAAAGCTCTGACATGTATGTCCATGGACAATTTATCAGAAAAGAATGGCAACGGCAATAAACAAAAGTGCGTCCTCAACTTAGAAGGGGTTCAATTAGTGTTGCGACGTATTTTGGCCACTCATGCCGAAACCAAAGGCACATTTTCTCCAAATTGGAGAGGCCATTCGTTTTAAAAGGGTATTACCCAATGGTGCTCTTTACCTGCCGATCTAGAAGTCAATGCGAACGGTCGTCACGGCTGATGCTGTGAAAGAAATATTACATATTTTGAGTTAAACAATGAAACCCTTATTTTGGGCTCGACATTTCAAGGGTTTATTCACGGGATCTTCTCGGTTAGCTGTTTCTTGACTTCTTCAAAAAAAAAACAAATTTTCAAACTACTTTTGACCTGATTCCTGTTTCGGCAAGATACGTAGGCGCCCTAATATGGGTTTCGGTTCGAACCAACATACAAATTACAAAATT
>JAKWJA010002493.1:55846511-55850785 GCA_027704765.1 Solanum habrochaites | reverse complement strand
AGTGTCACGTACCGACACATAAATTTAGTCGGGACGGGTGTCACGAACCGACACGTAGATGTAGGGGATCGGAGGTAACGTATGACACATAGAATTAGGGGAAGGGTGTCAACGAAAACGACACGTTAGTGTAGGGGATGTTAGTGTTCAACGTAGCCGACACTAGAATTAGTGGGACGGTTGTCACGACCGACACGTAGATGTAGGGGATCGGCAGTGTCACGTTACCGCACATAGTAGTAGGGAATCGGAGTGTTCACGTTACCGACACAAGAGGAATAAAGATAATAATCTTGAAAAAAGAACTAATATACTCAAAAATCTAAAGAAACATTGTATCCCAAATAAGTATGGCATGGAGGCTTGAGTCCTCATAGATATGATCGGTGATATTATAAATGAATGTTTGTACCTTGTTTGCTATCACATGTTAAGATATTAGTTGATTTACGAGTTATCTGACGAGATATTGTTTTCTAATTTTGAGGTTGGCCGATGATGATACCTACTCAGTAGGTATTGTGGTTGTACTGATCCCAATATATTTATGTTTCCTATTTGTGTAGTTGTGGAGTTTGCAAGCCAAAGTGACGTGTATATTCGGACCTCCACCCTCAACAGTAGGTTCAAAGCCAGTCTTCGTCACAACCGGATCGTTACAGGGTGAGCTAATTGCTTCTTAGCTTGGACTGGATTTCCGTCCTCACGTCTTGAGCCTTTGATAGATTTCGGCATAAGGACTAGCTTTTTATTTATTGAGCTTCTTGGAATACTCCTTAGTTTAGTAAACTTGATTTCATAGATTGTTTGGACTGGTGGTTGGATGACTTCAACGATTTGGGGGATTATATTAATAGATGTTGGAATTTCTAGAAGTTATCTCGAAATTGTCTTTTATTTATCAGTTCAAGTTTTTCCGCATTGCTTTCATGTTGATATTAACATTGAAATTATTGTAAGGTTCAAATTGGTTGGTTCGTGGTTCGGCTCACATAGGAGGGTAAATGTGGGTTGCCAGTCGCGGGTCTCGGTTGTTGGGTCGTGACAGTATACACCAAAGTTATTCAACTACAGGAGAATAGAGAATATTTTAAATTTAATTATTTAAAATGGAAACATACAATTCATGACCACGGACATAACTAAGAGGAAAAAAAACTGTTCAATTGTGCGCGACAATTACTACTTAACAAATTGCTAATGAAAATGGTTTTTAAGAAGATTGCACGCTAGTCTTTACATGCCGAACAAGGCAAGGAAGGCGAGTAGATTGTCCATCATTATTCATATATGACGTAGTAGTGCAATATTAAAATGCATATCAAGTATGTTAAAAACCCTAACTATTTATTCATTTAAAAATATTAAAATATTTCCCCGTTGTATAGGAAAATCACAATACTTAACCTGTTGCACGTGTTGCAGAGAAGCGAGTAGTACGAGAAGGGGAACAAAAAAAGGGAAAGATTATAATGAAAAGGTGGGAAAAGAGTGAACTATTGACGGGTAAAGAGAAGGAAAAGGGGGATCAAATATAGGGAAAATGATAATGGTTTGCGCACGTCTAATCAAAAGAGCAACTGGAGATGAGGGAGCAGCGGGGGCACAGCCGGGGAACGAAGGTCGAATGAAAAGATCAAGATGAGAAGATGGAGTCATCGCGAGAAGAGAAGAAGAAGAATAATAAGAAGAAATAATAAGTAATAATAATAATAATAATTAATAATACATAATTATCATAATAATCATAATATATAATGATAATGATAATCAAAATAAAATAATAATAAATCCAAAAATTGCTACATATTATATGTCAAACTTTTTTTCTTCTATTCAAAAAACTTTTTTGTAACTGCTCATAAAAGGATGATATATGGCAGATAATAAAAATATTATCCTTTATGATAAAACAAAGAATATTAATAATTTAAAAAGGTTATAAATCTACACAATGGATGAGGACACACATTATTTGCTTCAATATTCCGATTTCATACACTCAATTTATAATTACCTATTCAAGGGGTAGACGAGGTGGTATCCACCAATTTCAGTCGTGTCAAGTCAGAAACCTCTATATAGGGGAATCTAAAACTCTAAGATATTTTTAGTAGTCTTTCATTTCTTTCAATATAAATTCAACTTTGTGATTTCCTGAAAATCCCTAAAGGTTATTATTTTTATTCTATTAAAAATGATTTTGATTATAACAAAATTCAAGAATCCATATTAACTTATATTAATGCTTAGTGAAAACGTTAATGCTATAATTTTATTTATCTCTCGTCACCGTCTCCGTTACTACATGCTTAAGAGGAACAGAAGCGTACGATGAGGATGAGGATGGAGCAAGGTCACAAGGGTAGGGAAGGCCCGAAAGGAGGGCCACGCAGGAAAGTGGGCGGGCCGGCAGCTGACAAGGAGCGAGCACCTATATATATATATATAATTTCTTTGTTATTAGTGATTGTACGTAGTTTTTAAGTTTTATCTTCTCAGTGATATATTCTTGTCAATCTTCCCCTTTCAAATTCGTTAAATACGCCTAATAAAGTGCATCATTAAGTGTGTTGTCCACTTATTTTATTGCCTTCTTTTGGTTAGAGTTATCCTCCAAAAAAGAGGTTACACTTCAGGTAAATCTATTCCAATTTAATTGATTTAGCTAAACATACTTGACCAACACTTTTTTGTATTATTGCCTAGCTTTACGGTATATCACTCTTTAGTTATAATTACTATTTATTGGGAAAGTTTCTAATTGCAAAATTAATTTAAAACTCCAAATTCAGATTTTTACAAGTTGATCTGTGAATTGCCTTTGCATCTTTGAACTTTGAAATGTGGACATGGACTATGGTTGTTGAGATAAGCACATACGGGTCATAGGTTGACTGTCTGTTGGTTCTTGTAGTTGTAAATTATATAGAAGACAGTGTACGCACGTGTTCGAGAAAACTAGTACATTAATAATGGGAAGCTCCAACCTTCAAGTTGGATGACCATTGCCGCTTCTACTAAATAAAATACATTAATTTATTTTTAGCATACTAATATTTAATTACAGAAGTGGTAGAATAGATTTAGGATAGAATATGAAGTCCATCAAACTACATTTTAATCTTTAGTATAACATTATAATTATTAGGGTTTTAAATTACAATTAGAGTTAGGAAAACCAAAGTGTATTGAAACTATTCGAATTTTGTGATTCTTTAAATTTTGAAGTAACATAAATTTATTATCAGGAAACAATACTGTATGAAAAATCTTAAATTTTGAGATTCTTAGAATTTGAAATAAAATATACAAATTTATGGATATGTTCAATGTCACCAGTATTAAAAAAATTTGGTTAGATTGAAAAGACACTCCAAAAGATAGCTATAAATAACCTGTTTAATTGCTTCCGTGAAGTCATCCACAGTCTTTTCTTTTCTATCATTGGGACTGAGGAGCCGGGGTGCGGACAAGAAAAAGAGAAAGATAGAAGAAAAGAAGAAACAAGAAAAAGGAAGATAGGAAGAAAAGAAGAAGGAAAGAGAAGAAGAAGAAGAAGAAAAGGAGAGGAACGAGAACGAAGAAGATAGAAGAAGAGAAGAAGAAGAAGAAGAAGGAAAAAGAAAGAAGAAGAAGAAGAACGGAGATACGAGAAGGAAGAAGGATAGAATGAAGTGAGAAGAAGAAGAGGTAGAAGAAGAAGGAAGAAAAAGAGGAGGACAGAGAAGAAGGGAAGAAGAAAAGAACGAGGAAGAATGAAGGGAAGAAGAAGGAGGGAAACAAGAAGAGGAAGAAGAATAAAAAAATGAAGCGAAAGGCGTCAAAAGAGAAGATAAAATGAAACAAGAAGAAGAAAAAGAAGATAGAAGGAAAAGAAGAAAAAGAAGGAAAAAAAAGAAGAAGAAAAAGAATGAAAAAAGAAGAAGAAGAAGAAAAGAGTAGGAGGAAGAGGGAAGAAGAAGAGGAAGGATAGCAGAAGAAGAGAGAAGAGAAGAAAAAAGAAAAAATGGAAGCCGTGAGAAGAAGGAAAAAGAAGGAGGAAGAAGAAGGATGAAGAAAAGAAGAAGTAGAAAAGGAAAAATTAAGAAGAACAAGAAGAAGAAAAAGAAGAAGAAGGAGACAAGAAGAAGAAGGAGGAGAAGAAGAAGGAAGAAGAAGAACGACAAGAAGAAGAAGAAGAGCAGAATAAGAAGAAGAAGAAGAGGAAATAAGAAGAGGAATAGAAGAAGAAGAAGTAATAAGAAAAGCAAGAAGAAGGAATGAAGAAGAAG